>VKKT01000418.1:142933-156093 GCA_008038995.1 Haliotis laevigata
TGTGGGGAATCGAACCCGGGTCTTCGGCGTGACGAGCCAACGCTTTAACCACTAGGCTACAACACCGCCCCTAACCCATAGAACACCAATTCTGACAATGAACATGACTTGTAGTGAAATGATTTGTCATATATCAAATATACTCATGCCAATAATGGTTGTCACCCCTTCAACAATATTTTTTATTGGAGAGGTGGGGTGGGGTGGGGAGGGGGGTGACAACCATTACTGGCATGAGTACATATGCTGAATCAGTAGTATTTATTTATATTAACTACGGTACGGTTCAATAAAACTCTAAATCATTCACAATCTTTTGTCACTGATGTGTTTACTCAGTGCTGGGAAAACCCCAATTAAAAATCACTGAACTATGGCCGGTAAAACCCCACTGTATTCTACCTATAAAATGAAATTTCGCTTTTCCGCTATAAACTGTTCATTGAACGAGCCATGACTAGGAGGTAATGTCCCTTTAACACTCAGGTACGTAGTTCTCACAGACCTGTTGCAACTGATTAACACAGTATATATGCTAAGCTGGTTACAGCCTATTACTGGAGTCGCTAGGTCCTTCTTGAGTAACATAGATATGCAAGTCTAACTTACCTTGAACATTCTGTAGTATATATAAGTGCTGTTTGCGAGTCGTTGCAGTTCTCTTGCAGAAGGTATTTATGTAATTCGAGCAATAATACTTCATTAATCACAGCGCTGGGACAGGTTGTATTGTGTTGCTGTGGGAAATAACACCACGCCCGCTTTATCAGTGAAACATCGAGCAGTTACATGTAATAGGCGTTCATTGATGGCGCGGCTACATTCTTGTGTATTTATTTATATAATATATTTAGAATACTTTAGAAAGAAATTTATTTCCGTTTAATAAAACCCTTTCCAATCCGGACGTGGTTGCCCTGTTATAATATTCGGATTAACTGGGTGTGTAATAACGTCCCTTATACACGCTCAGAACTGCTGTCCGTAGAGAGGGATGTCGGGAATAGCGATGTTATACTGTGTAGGTAACCTGTCTTATGAAATCCTGCTTTAATACAATGTAGATAACATTTAGCCGTGTGTTGTGACAAAGATTTGATTTTTACTTCAACATGACAAATTGCAAGTATTAATTTTATGGAGACAGACCCAGGTTTCATGTCAAATGTGAAACACTGCATGCTGATTGTTAGCATGGTCTTATACCTTTATCAAAATAAATGTTCATGATTTGATGACTTATGTCAAATGTTATAAGGGGTCATTCTGACCTTTGTTGAAACAGAATGTTTTTCGAGATATTGTAAGATAAATGGTCTGTAAAGAAAAAGCTATTAGGCGCCCGTATGTATATGGTCTTCATTGTGATTCATTGTTTTGAAAATGGTATTTTTTGGTTGCACCTGCCTGGGGCTCCGCTTTAACGGGATTAAACTAGGATTGTCGGCTCAGAGACAGATTACTTTGTCTGAATAGAGTAACTATGGTATATTGTCGCTTGGCGTGGTATTTCAGAGGGCTAGCACTGTGAAGACTGCATTAGTCTCTCTCTCTCTCTCTCTCTCTCTCTCTATTTCTCTCTCTCTCTCTCCCTCTCTCTCTCTCTATTTCTCTCTCTCTCGCTCTCTCCCTCTCTCTCTCTCTCTATTTCTCTCTCTCTCGCTCTCTCTCTCTCTCTATTTCTCTCTCTCTCGCTCTCTCTCTCTCCCCTTTCTCTCTCCCTCGCTCTCTCGCTCGCTCTCACTCCCTCTCAATCACTCTCTCTCACGCACACACACACGCACGCACACACACGCGCGCTTGCACACACACGTCACAGGCGCGCTGTCTGAAATAATATATACAGGGACACACTCAAACTCGCACTTCACCACACTAACACATAAAACACACACACACACACGCGCGCACACATTCCAAATAAAATAAAATAAATAATAATAAAAATAAAAATAATAAAAAAACAAGACAAACCCAAAATAACAGTGACCCAAACAAAATAACAGTTAGTAGATGGAACCATTTTCTCCAAATTGTCACAGGACCATTTTTACTGTAACCCGATTTCCTCAATCTACTTATAATTAGTCGTACTTAACTAGTATAGTTCCAGGTACTATTAGGCCCCGTTGTTCTAAAGCCGATTTCAGCCAGAGTAGTAACAGAGTACACAATAGTAAGGCATAACGCACCCCTCAACATGTTATATCATTGAAGATATAGAGGTGAGATAGCGGGGTTTGGGGACTGAATTCATTCATTGTGAACACATGGTGTTATTTCTCATATCGTTTCATATAATTCTCTGCAGTTTTGACATTTGCGTCCCATGTAATCTGTCTCGGTCGATAATCGAATTCAATTCTGGCTTTGTCGTTTATGTTCTAAAACGTAATTGATCAAGTAGACCCTGCAAAAAATAAGCTTCTGCCAGGTTTAAACAAATTGTTTGCTGGGACGCTCTCTAAAATGAAATGCGCTGTGCAAGAAGGCTAAATCAAGCTCCTCCTTTGAACTGAGTAAGTGAGTTGGGCTTTCAGCAATATTTCAGCTATATAACTCCGAGGGGGAGATGGGGTAGCCTAATGGTTAAAGCGTCCGCTCGTCGCGCTGAAGACCCGGGTTCGATTCCCCACATGGGTACAATGTTTGAAGCCCATTTCTGGTGTCCCGCGCCGTTATATTGCTGGAATATTGATAAACGCGGCGTAAAACCAAACTCACTCACTCACTATATAACTCCGGAGGAAATGTCAAATGGTTCTGTCTTCATAGAAACAAATTGTATGTCTTCAAGCAGTTGCCGAAAAATAAAAAATGTTAAAACTAACTGGGGACGTAAATCAAAATGCAATCTCTCACATATGAATCTGTCACATCGATCTATTCATTTTCCATCTGATCCTCGAAGATCCGTGTTAGAATTGGTCTTCAGTAACCCATGCTCGTCGTAAGAGGCGACTAACGGTATCGGGTGGTCAGGCTCGCTGACTTGGTTCACACATATTGTGTTCCAGTTGCGTAGATCAATGCAAATGATATCAATCACTGAATTGTCTGGTCCAGACTTGATTCTTTAATTCCCGTCATATAGCTGGAATATTGCTAAGGGCGGCGTTAAACAACAGACAAACAAATTCATCACCCTTAATTCATCTCTTGAAATTCAAAGTGCTTTGACATCAATATCACATCACGGTATTCGGAACTGACCACTGCAGTGGAGAGAGCAGGAATACAAGTTGACTCACCTGGAAACTCGCCCCAACTTGAGTGGAAACACCACATCCCATGATGGAGGGACGTATAGATGTAACGATAGTTCCCAACTTTCACATGAGCCTTTATATCATTGTTTCCAACTCATCCATAGGTCCAGTGCAAGGTTTAACATGGCCCCAGCTGTTGACAATGTCTGGTATAAGTTCTCTGATCTATGTTCACCTGTACACGTATTTTCTTCATTGGTACGACTCCAAGAGGTGTTCACGGGTAGCTGGGATACACACTTTGATGTGATCTTTTTCACCTGATAAGAAACATGTCGACGCTTTAGGTGGAAAACCCTCAGCCTTTGAACCTGCTGACAGTTTGGAACTTCAACACGTACTTTCAGATCTTAAGTCTGAGTGTGACCATTTGTCTCCAATGTCAGTCTACTCTCTCGTTCCAACAATATCTGCCTTCTGTGGAGTGTTTACCAGCAGGCCAGCTTGGCAAGCTATGTGTTTTGTCTGTCGTCATTGAAGCAGTGGCAGATTATAGTGGGGAGTCGTAAAGCGATACCTAACAATCTTGGATAAGGTTAAGCTCAATTACGTTAAACCTCTCGGTGTGTTGTGTTGTGTGGAGGAGTGTCCCGACACGTAATGCAGGATCATAGAATACTTCCTCTACGTAACGTATGTGTGTGTGTGTGTGTGTGTGTGTGTGTATGTGTTGTGGAGGAGTGTCTCAACACGTTTACACTATACAGACGTGTGGAGTGTGTGTGTGTGTGTGTGAGCGTGCGTTTGTGTTGTGTTTGTTTGTTTATGTGTTTGTTTGTTCTTGCTTGTTTTTGTTTTGTTTTTTGTTCTTTTTATAATCTGAGTTTTTTTTGTTTTTGTGTAGTTGTTTGTTGTTGTTTTTATGCTGTTTTTTGTTTGGGATTGGTTGGGGTTTTTTGGTGCGTGTGTGGGGGTGTGTGTCTGTGTGGGGGTCTGTGTGTGTACACTATATAACTGCCCGTGGAAAAATATTGACGTTTAATGGGGATTCTTTCCGTTTCCTGAGTAGAAAATTGAAATTGTAAAAACATGGGTCATTTACTGTTATACTGAATTTAAAATATATTAATTAATATATATATTTATATATATATATATATTTAAGTAAGTAATATATTTTAAGGACATGGGTATTTACTGTTGTAGTGTAAAAAATGGATACACAAATGACTATTATTTTATAGTATTTCTTTTAGTACTAGAAATACATGGAGAAAAGAAATAATCATTGGATTATTTAAACTTCTGGCTTTAAAAGACCCCACACAAATAAAACTATTCCACATAAACATCAACTGCGAGATAAGGAAATAAGGTTATATCGTTACTCGATGACAACAACGTTATTTGGTCTCTTTAGGGTGTCGGCCAATGATATCTATCTTGAGTGTGTGGAGCACTACTTGTATAGCGCTGACGGCCTCCTGATAAGACGATTGTCAGTAGAACGATTAATAACGATTAGCTCTAGCAGTGACGTGGATTAAAGTTCATTTGCCGCCCGGGTACAGAGTGTTGAAATCCTTACACAATACTCCGGCGTAAAGCTTGAACTTTGCCTAAGAAAGAGGATTTATTGTTCATTGCCTACAAGGAATACTGCACGTTTAGTAACAATGATTCATCAGTGGCAACAGTATTTACAGCTGCCTTTCTTAAGATAAGCGATAACATGGATGGCAATAAATACAATAATAGTTTTTCCCCAACAATAAGCTCAAATGTTCATAATAGTCTTCCGAATGTGTTGGTTGGTTGGTTGTTTAACACCGCACTCAGCAATATTCCAGCTATATGGCGGCGGTCTGAAAACAATCGAGTCTGGACCAGGCAATCCAGTGATCAACAGCATGAGCATCGATCTGCGCAATTGGGATACGATGACATGGTCAACCGAGTCTGTGAGCCTGACCACCTGATCCCTCAAGACAGGTTTTAACCAGAATCGTCACTCAGAACTATTACGACAGGAAACACCAGGGCCTACATAAGTCGTAAGTTAATGTTAATGTATGGCACTTACGACTATCTTAGCGCTAACTGAGCTTCGAAAATGTAGGCCCAGAACTGGGTTTCACATACTGTGCGTACAATAGCGCACAAAGGCCTCAATGATGCAGGTTGGAGGACCTGATTGTGATCAGGTCACTACATTTAGCTATCTTCAAAATAAGCTATGGAATCAAGACCTTCATGCAGATAACTACAGTTACCTCCGTTTTCCTTTCAGGATCTGCTGACCGTGGAGTGGAATTCCAAATCCACTACCATTGTAGTTCTTGGTCTGTCACTCCCATGCTCGAGGATTTCAAGGGTCAGTGTCCAGTCGTCTTAGGGGGAACAAGTCACTGTGCAGAGTTATAATCGTGGGTTCGAATCCCAGTTCGTCTTGATTATGGTTTTTGGTTTGTCAGCGCCAAACCCGTGCTCGAGGATTTCAAACTTGCTTTTCTCACGCATTTAGCTGCCACACCGTAATGTAACGATAATACTATTCAGAACAGCCTTAGAGGCGGTGGGGTAGCCTTGTGGGTAAAGTGTTCGCTCGTCACGCCGAAGATGAGGGTTTGATTCCCCTCAAGGGCACACTGTGTGAAGCCCGTTTGATGACGGTGATGACGGCCTGGTGAAAGTGCCTGAGTGTTCTGGAGTTGCTCCAAGAATTGTGAGATGGGCTTTACTCCGCTTTTAACGATATTACAGCAATATCACGGCGGGGAACACCGTGGCGTCACTTCACACAGTATATCCATATTGCAATCGAACTGGGGTGTCTACCGTGACGAGCGGACGCTTTAACCACTAGGCTACCCCACTGCCCCTCATGCCATACATCACAAACAATCATGAACTGTGCAACTGTGCACCGCTTTGGCTTTGACGACTGGGCCATGTCTATACATATTCAGTAAGTAATAAATAAGTAACCGATTTGTGTATGTGTGTTCCAACGTGATTGTGTAAACAGAAACAAATCTGTTTTATGTGACGCTTCAGACAGGATAAGATTTCTTAACATTTTTCACATGGGAAATTATACAGAAAGCAGTGCTTCACTGTGTATATTGCTGTGAAAACGTTCGATAGGTCTGAAACTGAAGTTAGGTATTCGTGTTGAGCGATAAAATGAAAACTTGATCGTTTCTCCATGATATGTTGATGCCTGATAATAAATGCGAATGAAGACATGACCACGATCTGATATTCGGTGAAGCGTCCGAAAAAACGCAATGGGATGAAGCACTCGTAAAATCTCCAGCAACATTCACAACATGCGGTTTGAACGGGCGATTGTTGTTTTGCGTCTCTTCACTGGCACAGTTAGGTTACATTTTTGTTTGTTATTTAACGCCGCAATATTCAAGCTATATGACGGCTGTCTGTAAATAATCGAGTCTGGACCAGACAATCCAGTGATCAGCAGCATGAGCATCGATCTACACAAGTGTGATACGATGACATGTGTTAACCAAGTCAGCGAGACTTACCTCCCGATCCCGTTAGTCGCTTTTTACTACAAGCATGGGTTGCTGAAGAGCAGTTGTAACAAGGATCATTACGGGTCTCAGTATATTACCACTTTAAACACCAGAACTGGGTTTCACAAGTTGAACATTTATAGGGAACCGAAACCGTGACAGCTGTGTGATAAGCGTACGCCTTGTCATTTGGGCTAATCAACCGCTCGTTACATGCTTCCCTGGCTCCACAGCTCTAGGAGCCACGTCATCAGGTTCAATTATTACTTACTGACATCAGAATACAATACATTCACCTGACTGGTGTTAAATGAATTACCTTTATCAAGCTATATCTGATCACTGCGAACAGACCCGTGAAGATACATGTTAGAGTTGGTCTTCAACAACCACTGCTTCTAAAAAGCATCTAACGGTAGTCACGCTTACTGGCTTGGTTGGTGCGTGTCATCATGTGCCAACGGCTTAGACCGATGATCATGATGTCAATCACTTGATTGGACACAATTATCTGAGAGGTGTAATCCCAGATATATCACATGTTATGTTACATCACTGGATCGTCTTATCCAGACCATTATTTACCCACCGCCATATGTGTGGCGTAACTAAACACACAACAGAACCATTCTGACACTGGAAGATTTGTCATAACGTTCCAAGTAACGGTAAACCTCACTCACTCACTCACATAGTAAGTCAGTCACTCACTCACTCATTAACGCACTCACTCGCTCGTGCACTCAATCAGTCATTCACTCACCCAGTCACTTAAATCACTCAATCACCTGGAATCTGTACGAACTCTTAAAACGAAAATGTCGCCCTATTGTTTACTATTTTAATACCGGGCAGTATAATGGTATTGACGGCGGCATGAAATGTATTCAGCCTGGACCAGACAAACCAATGAACACATTTCATAAGTTTCCTACCTGTGTACTCACATTAACACGTTAAGACCAATCAGTATATATATATACTTGTCAGCGCCATGAGCAACCACTTGGTGATTGGTTATAGGGACATGGATATATACAAATAGACTTATTATTTTATTATCATTCATCAGTAAATCGCATCCAGTGGTTTGTCTCTATGACCGTGACCAAATCAGTTAAAGACTACCTGGTCGAGTGACGCTCGTGTCTGTCGCTTAATGGAAGGTCATGTTACTGATGTAGAGAAGTACTGGTCTATACACAGACAATGCAAGGAATGCGGGCTGTTAAACTAGGGGCAAACAATAGCACTATATTAGAATCTTGACATTCCACATAGGTAATTGTCCCTCCTGGTTCAAGGTCGATAAACAACGGAAATTACACGTCAGCGAATGCTTAAAGAGGGTCTACTCTCGGGAAAATTGGCACCGCCAGTTTCATTCAAGCCTTTTAAACATCACGTTGGGAGAATGCAAATCATGTGGTACAGATTCGCGTGAACGTTACTGATTAGTAATAGTCTTGAGATAATGGCGCAATCAGACACGATGAACTGAAAACAAATGTCTTGATTAGGACTGAATACCAATAAACCTGGGTGTGTAGTCCCCTTTAACAGTTCATATGTTTCTACCCAATACAACCCCGAACATTCTCATTCCTTACCCAGCCCCACCTCCTCCATCCCACTTCACCATTAACCGTACTGCTCTTCACCCCACGTCAATGACGCGATTGTTTCAACATCGCTCAGAGCGACGTAAAACATTATTCACTCGCTTTGGTGACTTAACGCTTTGGTTCATCATTTCGAAGACCCCTGTTCGATTCCTGAAGACCAATTATACAAACTATCTTATCGGTACAATTTCCACCAGTATTTGTGAAAGTCCGTGAAGAACCGGGGTGGAATTGGTCTTCAGTAACCCATGCTTGTCGCAAGGAGCGACTAACGGGATCGGGTGGTCAGGCTCGCTGACCTGGTTGACACATGTCATCGTATCCAAATTGTGAAGATCGATGCTCATGCTGTTGATCACTGGAATGGCTGGTCCAGACTCTATTATTCGACCACCGCCCTGAACTTTGCCCTGATGGGGACAGTAGAAGCCCATTCCTGATGTCCAACCGTCATATTTATATGGTTGAAACAAAGTATTACCCAGAAATGGCGTCCCACTGCCCTAACTCTCTAGGTATGCCATTGCCCTACAGACATCGATATAAAAACCAGTGAAGTGTAACCGTTACCCTAACAGAGGTATTTTTTCATAACCATACAATCTCTATGAAGATCAAGTGTACACACCGTGGACTGAT
Source organism: Haliotis laevigata (assembly GCA_008038995.1). Taxonomy (NCBI): domain Eukaryota; kingdom Metazoa; phylum Mollusca; class Gastropoda; order Lepetellida; family Haliotidae; genus Haliotis; species Haliotis laevigata. The sequence goes on from VKKT01000418.1 coordinate 151,946, forward strand.
AACTGACCTATTTATTGTTCATAAAAGACACAGGTGAATGTTAGCACAGTCTGTCCACGATGATATGGCAGTAGAACCAGTAAATGAATTGATGTTTCTACCTTTATTCTTAGGCTGTAATAAAAAATATATAAGCTTTCTAATTTAATGTGAGTCGTGAGCATGTTTCAATAATATCGATAATTTTATTTGGTAAAGTTTATAACCTGTGAGTGTATGAATTGTGTTAGGACCCGATTCCAATGGTTTGCTTGTAAAACCATGCACTCAGTGTTACTCCAGGGTCCACTTGCACAAACTGTATCGGTGTTCATTACAATAAAGAAAAGCAAATTAACAAGGGTCCCCCATCACCCAAAACAAGAATTAGTGAGTGAGTGGTTTTACGCCGCTTTTAGCAATATTCCAGCAATATCACAGAGGAAACCAGAAATGGGCTTCACACATTGTATTCATGTGGGGAATCTAGCGAACTCTTTAACCACTAGGCTACCCACCGCCCCCAAAAAACAGAAATACGATACAAAGATGAAATACTGTAAAACCTTGTTTGTCCTGACTCTTTTTAATCCAGAAAAATCCATCTACGGACTTCTATATGGTGGCATTACTCTTCACCAATCGATCAGGGGCGGTGGGGTAGCCTTGTGGTTCAAGCGTTCACCTTTCACGCCGAAGAACCAGGTTCGATTCGCACATGAGTACAATGTCTGAAGCCGTGATATTGCTGGAATATTGCTAAAAGGCACTTGTTTTGTTTGTATATTTGTTGTTTACGCCGCACTCAGCAATATTCCAGCTATATGTCTGTAAGTGATCGAGTCTGGACCAGATAATGCAGTCATCAACATCATGAGCATCGATCTACACAATTCGGATACGATGACATGACTGTGTCAACCAAGTCAGCGAACCTGACCACCAGATCCCGTTAGTCGCCTCTTACGACAAGCATGGGATGCCACTTCCTTTGGGAAATACATAGCGGCACACCATGTCTTTTTGGAAATTAATTGCGGAACACCAAATCCGCGAAAACCTTAACCTCGTGGCCCGAAGCTATCCTAATACATCTATATATAATTAGGCACACAACAATCGTGTCTCCGTGGCTTGATGCAGATTTACAATGGTCGTACAGTTAAGATAGCATCGTCCAGCGAAGCCCAGATACCATTATCTCTAGACAATATCTTTATATCTTTAACTTTAACACGTTCGTGTTTTGGTTTGTTTGTGTTCGGAGTTTTATTTTATAAATTATTTCCTTTTCCACAGCAGTTACGTGTTCATACTTTAAGATTATATTGTATGTATGTTTATGTATTCAGTGTCTAGTAAAGATGTACGATCAGGAGAAATACTAAGGAATAGGCAGTTTGCACGTTTGCAGGCGAATATGTCGAATAGATGACCCTTTGTTCTTCTTTCTGTTTTTGCGTGTGTGTTTGCTTGTTTCGTTGTAAAAACGTGTGTTTTTCAGGGTTTTTTTGTAAGACCTTTATGTTGTTTTTTTGCTTGTATAGATTATTTTTCATTTTGCTGTTTTTGTTTTTGTTGTTCTGTGGTATAGTTAGGATCGACGTTCCGTGTACGTTCTCACACTGTTTTCAACTATACCTCTTCCATTACAAACGTTTTTGGGCCTCGCGCATAATAAATTTACTTATAGAGAAGCTATTCATCCATTATATCATATCTCTATTTATAAATGGTTTGTCGTGGTTTTCATGTTATTAATGGTTAGATTTACAACTAATAAAAACATATTTTTCACGTGGTCGAATTTGTAATGGTTTCCTTATGTTATCCATTGAAGAAAGCTATGTTTAGATTTACGATTGACAACAAAACAAAAAATATGTTTCATGTGGTTAGTTTTCATCAGTGACTTTTTCATTTTTGTTCCGTATGCGTAATTGAAAAAATAGTAATGATGATGAAGGTCAAAGACTGACAGACGGAAATTAAGTCGTAGAAAACAATATGTGACAGTCTGACACCATCCCGTCTCTCAACCACAAGACAGGGGCGGAAAAACACGACGTGTTGTAATGTCGTTACTGTTGCTGTTAGACACGTTCAGACGATGTCAAGCTTTAATCTTTAAAAGTTTAACCTACCATTACACGCTGTTGGCGGGTTATGTCGCCTGCATGGTGTTGGTGTATCCACTGGAGGCATGAGAACTCGCCCGGTGCAATTCGTCTCACGTTGAGATATCTCTCACAGGCGAATGCTCCTGCTGCGGTTTACGCTGTGCGAGGAGTGAGTGGGTGGCTTTTCCAAAGCTCCATAAGCTCCGCGTATTTGCGTAGTACGCAAACAAGATCACCATAAGCATTTATTTTGTGTTGCTTGCGTGCAAATCGATAGCCCAATATTATAACAACACGTTTCGTAGTTACCCAATACAACATTTTTACTACAACGGGACTGTTGGGTAGCCCTGTGGTTAAAGCGTTTCTCATAACGCCAAAGACCAGGGTTCGATTCCCCACATGGGTACAATGTGTGAAACCCATTTCTGGTGTCCCTCGCGTGATATTGCTCGAATGTTGCTAACAGTGGCGTAAAACTAAACTCATTCACGCACACACGCACTCACCAACATACGCATGTATCTTTAAAGATCGTTCCTTACTGGCTGGAGACGGGCATCTCGTATACACGAACTCCCCTGCAGTGAATAATGCACATATCTGCAGTATCTTGCTAATTGTAACTTAGACATGTCGCTGTTATGAGATTATGCAACACGTGACTCATCGTGGGCGGCACAAGAACATATGCTAATTACATGTTACCTGAAATAGCATAAAATATTTACTGTACTCATCGGCTTACGAAACCTCGTAGACAGACATGGGTTTGCTTTTTGGTGGCTTTTAACAGAATTTCAGTTATGTCATACCTTAGCATAGACGGAGGAGGAACGCCTGAAGTGATTAAGGTCTTTTACTCAGACCACATAACCACGCGGGCATTATACACTGAGTGAGTTTAGTTTTACGCCGCTTTCGGCAATATTCCAGCAATATTACGGAGACGGGCACAAGAAATGGGTGTCATACATTGTACCCATGTCGGAATCGAACCCTGGATGTGGTGTGACGAGCAAACGCGTTAACCACTAATCAACCCCGCCCCCAATGTCATAGATCACCTAAGGGACGCAACTCTGGATAGCAAATTGCCGCGCTTTCAACGTCGAGACCCGCAATGGCTACGCAGTGAAAGTAACACTTCCTACAGAGTTTCTGGCACAATCAGCCAGACACAGCCGTAAGAAAGAATCAGATATGTCATGTTTCATCACTGTATTTAATCTGCTTTTAGTATATCGCAGCTGAAGGTTTCCTGATTGTGTGCTGGAGAATCGCGATAGACCGACGTGACGCATCTGTTATAGAGTTGACAGTGGTCTCGAGCAACATTAACTATATGTTGGAGTCCTAGGTTGTGCATAGTAACTAATGTATCTGGTGACGTGTTGAGCGAGTGTGCGTGTGCGTGCGTGTGAAGTGCCTGCTAGTGTCTATATGTGTGCGTACGTGTGCCTACAATCCCTATACTGAATAAGTATCCCCTCGATCACGACTGCAGGAAACACTAAGCGGTGTGTTTCTGTGCGTAATATATGCTCGTCTCCTCGATCACGACTGCAGTGCAAATACTTTACGGGACGTGTGTGCGTGCGTGTATGTGCGCAAAATCCCTCTCCATCCCATCGAACACGAGTTCGTGTATGTCAAATATATACTTGTCCATCCCATCGATCACGACTTTATACGTTAGTACTTTGTGGGATTCGTGCACGTGTCTAACTCCTTGTCCTATCGGTCGGAAGAATTTGGGACCTCTGTCGGCGAGGGAGATCTGTTTGAAACTCAAGTGTATAATGTGCTGATAAGACTGGCATTCGAGGGATTTTAGTTGGGGAGCGTTATGTTTCACAAAGATTACAGTAAATATGCAGTCGATAATGCAATGCGTAAACAAAGGGTCTCTTTGTTAACCAAAGCATAAGCGTGTGTGCGTGTGTGTGTGTGTGTGTGTGTACAACTATGACAAGTTTAAACAATTTAGTTTGTGGGAACCCGGGATTAGCCATGGTCCAGAATGAAACGTAACATAATAATAATAAT
>VKKT01000419.1:100686-115225 GCA_008038995.1 Haliotis laevigata
GGGTTTTCGGCTTGACGAGCGAACGGTGTAACCACTGGGCTACCCCATCGCCCCAGTTTAATAAGAATGACGCAACTTTTATCCTGGTTATCGAACGTTCAGTTCCTATAACAATCAATTCCAAGGTATATATATGTGTATATATATATGTATATATAGGTTATCACGCGAGTGTGCTTTGAAATGCTCATCATCTTGCATTAAGAATATACATTGTATTTAGCTAGCCTTAAATACATAGTGTTAAGTCCTAATGCAGGATATTAACCATCCCAACACACACAAGTGTGATAACCTATTTATCATGCAATGTCATTTTTACTTTTATTTAAAAAAAATGCGATTTCAATTGCCACAATTTTCTCCTGATCACTCTGTATAAGCTTAATAAACAACTCTATCTATCTGTCTTGTGATCACTCAACTCACTGCGTTAGGTCATCTAGTTCCCAATAAGCATTTATGTTAAAGCACGTATTGTTGTCAACAAATCTTAGCTTACGTCTAAAAAATGATAACAAACTTGTGTGGAAGTTCAGAAACCTTTATTTACGTTTTGAACAACAAATACGCTTTAGACAGACAGACAGATCTTATTCAATAAAGAGGCCTTAGGCCCATGGTGCATACTTTCTTGGTGATATCATATAATACCTGAGCGAGAATATAGCTGCTGAGCAGGCACAGGTATGACATTTTGTAGTACAATATTATATAAGCAACAAATTGCATTTATAAATTGTTGGTTTTAAATGATGAGCCTTATGTGTACCAGTGATAAATGTAGGGCTAAGTGCTTTGGGTTGATAGTGTTGGCTCTCAATTTCCATATTTTACATAAATACAGACGTATACTATGCAGGGTAGAGACATCACAGTGCACCAGTAATAACTGCAAGTCAAAGTGCTCGTGGGTTAGTAGTGTTGGCTCTCAGTTTCCATACTTTAYATAAATACAGACGTATACTATGCAGGGTAGAGACATCACAGTGTACCAGTAATAACTGCAAGTCTAAGTGCTCATGGGTTAGTAGTGTTGGCTCTCAATTTCCATACTTTATATAAATACAGACGTATACTATGCAGGATAGAGACATCACAGTGTACCAGTAATAACTGCAAGTCTAAGTACTTGTGGGTTAGTAGTGTTGGCTCTCAATTTCCATACTTTATATAAATACAGCCGTATACTATGCAGGATAGAGACATTACAGTGTACCAGTAATAACTGCAAGTCGAAGTGCTCATGGGTTAGTAGTGTTGGCACTCAATTTCTATACTTTATATAAATACAGACATACAGTATGCAAGGTAGAAACATTGCGTGATGTCAGTAAATTCAYCATATCTTGCGACACATAATGAGATTTAACTTAAGGTATAAGCGGGTATATATGTTTCTTTCTAGGATTATCATAGGTTTCACAGACAAACAGTATGTGTAGCTCATCTTCAATAAAATACTTTTTCTCAAATTTACAAAATACGCAAACCCTATCCTTAAATTCTGTCCTATTGTATCTACCGGTTTCTATAGCAAGACCGTAATTTTGGCATCTAAATCTAGCCATTAAAGATCTTAAGTAGTAAGAAATATCACCTGACAGAATGCTTCTACGTTTAACAATGATTTGAACTGTCTATAGTAGTTACACTTGGAGGAAGTGTTTTAGCTTGAAATCCATGACTGTTGCAAATTATCTGATAATCTTTGTCTGAATAAAGAGATGAAAGAATTTATGCAACCAACCTGCTGGGAAACCCAGACAAAACCAAAACCAAATCTAAATAAGGTATCTCGGATATGTTTTACCCAGGTAGTACGGCTTACATTTGCAATGGACATAAACATCTGATAACACTGGTTTCTGAAGCTGCTAGGAGGTAGAGTAATGAGCCGACACCAGTATTTAACTGCTCTGGTCAGGTATACCACCTGTAGAGGCAAACGCCCACATTCCCCCAATACCATATTATCTGTTGTAGATATACCAACTCTAGGAATCTACTTACAGAATTTCAACTGTGCTCTTTCTACTTCGTTACTATAGTATATACCCCATAATTCTGAGCCATAATACACAATTGGCACGACCATACTATCAAATATCTTTAGTAAATCCTTACATGGCATACCTCCAACCCTCTTAGAATACCCGTAAATTGACATCATAGTTTTGTTTGCCTGTGAGCAAAGACAAAATTTAGGCTTGCTCCAAGATAATTGTGGAGTGAATACAAATCCTAAATACGAGGAAACAACATCTATTCGTTTTCCTTGCAAATACCATTTTTCATATGATCGAAGTGAAACACCATTGCGGAATACCTATATTTTAGTTTTATCCAAATTTTTGTGAATCGTTTGCAAGAACAACTGGTGACCTCATTAACTTTCTTGATGGATTTCAAGTGTACAACAGTGTGCGACACAAACAAACATTTCGGACGCTATAGTGGTGGTGTCAGTGTTTTTATAAAGAAATGGCTTGTGACGCCGGTTTTGTTAAAATAATTTATGGACAGTTCCAAAATACAGTTGTTATTTTGCTCGTAACATCGAAGGTGGCATATGATTTTGATATCATTATGATATTCACATATCCGTCTCAGCGTCTATAAATACTGACTCTGATAAAGATGGTATGATAGATCGTGAACAATATTGACTCTGATAAAGATGGTATGATAGATCGTGAACAATATTGACTCTGATAAAGATGGTATGGTAGATCGTGAACAATACTGACTCTAATAAAGATGGTATGATAGATCGTGAACAATTTTTAACAACAAAACAGACTATCCGGATCAGAGAATATTGCTTGCCGGTGATCTCGATGGAAGCGTAAAGGATTTCCAAGATTATATTCCCGATGATAATACACGTTTTATTAGTAGAAAAATTAAGGATTATCCTACTGTATTGTTTAACCTGCCTCGAAATAGTAGAGATAATGTTTATGATAATTATGGTAAGCAGTTAGTTGATATTTGTAGTTCCTTTGGAATTAATTTTTTAAATGGAAGGTTGCATAGTTACAAACAGGGAGAATTCACACGTTTCACATATATTGGTCATAGGGTCGTAGACTATATGATTGCATCTACTGATCTGTTTCCATATATCTCAGATTTTAGAGTTTCTATGAGGGATGAAACTAACCACTTTCCATTGTATTGCTCACTTAAATTGCCAGCATCAGGACCTATTCCTAATTCAGCGGGGCGGTGGGGTAGCCTAGTGGTTAAAGCGTTCGCTCGTCACGCCGAAGACCCGGGTTCGATTCCCTACGTGGGTACAATGTGTTAAGCCCATTTCTGGTGTCCTCCGCATTGATATTGCTGGAATATTGCTAAAAGCGGCGTACAACTAAACTGACTCACTCACTCCTAATTCAGCAAGGACTGCCAATAACCTTTACTCTACGTACCAGAGTGCTGAGGATACAAATTTGGCCAATAAATGGGTTAAGTATAGGTGGAATAAAGAGAATAGTGAACTGTTAAAACAGAAATTTGTCTCGTGTCTATCACATACTCATGATACACTTTTGTGCTATTATTGCAGATAGTGTTGATGATGCAGTATGTAGTATAAATAACCTATACCAGTCAGCTGCTGACCATGCTAAAGTAATCTATAGAACTCCAAGTTTTGCATCAAAACAGTAACCACCCTGGTGGAATGATGAGCTGGAAAATCTTAAACGTCAAAAATATAAAGCATTGAGGGCTCACAGAGATCATAGAGTAGATATAGAAATTTTCAAAACTTTCAGATCGTCTTTTAAAATTAAGTTTGCTAAAGAGAAACATATGTATCAAGCAAATTGCAGAAACAAACTCTTGGACTCAATATTTGATGTCAAGTTATTTTGGAAAGCACTTAAACTTGGACACAGGTCTTCAACTACATGTATATCCAATAGAAGAAGAAATGAAGACTGGGTAAATCAGTTTTCGTGTCTGTTGAAAGTGGATGGGTTAAGTTCCTTATTTCACATGACTGTAATATTTCTTATTTAAGCAACAACTCGGTTGATGTATGGCCCGTTTTGAATGTACCTATAACAGAGGTTGAACTCTCCTCCAATATTGATAATGTTGCTAAAAATAAATCACCAGGACCAGATGGTTTAGCCGCAGAGTTCTTACAAGCTAGCAAGAGCTCCATCTTACCAATATTGATAAAGCTGTTTAATAAGATCTTTGATACTGGGGATTTTCCAGCAGAGTTGGGGAAAAGTATTATTTGTCCATTGCATAAATCTGGTGACAAAGATATCCAAAATACATAATTACATGTGTATATCCTTAAAAGGTAACACGTTCTGTTCAGTTATGAATTCTAGACTTAAACAGTGGTGTGATGACCGAAACTGTATATAAGTGAAGTGCAGGTAGGATTTAGAGAAATTATTCAACCACTGATAACATTTTTGCTTTATAGTCAATATGTCAGAAATATTCATCAAGAAAAGGTGGTAGGTTTTATTGTCTTTTTGTTGATTTTGTCCAAAGCGTTTGATTCAATAAGACATTATGTACTGCTTAACAGTCTTTCCGAAGTTGGTATTGGTGGTAAGTTTCTCCAAATAATTTTGTCAGTGTATTCAAAACTTTGTGCATCTGTGAGAATGTCGGATGGTAGTTTAGTTGTAATATCGGTACCTGCCAAGGCTGTATTCTGAGTCCACAGATCTTCATAATCTTTATAAACAAACTAGAAAAAATAATGCAAGAATGCGGTGGTAGAGGTGTGTTTATTTCCCAAACATTTGATAACCTATGTCTTCTCATGTTTGCTGATGATGTGTCTTCCGTAGCCAGCTCTTGCCTAGAATTGCAGCGTAAGATCTATGCTTTGGGAAAATACTGTGATCCAACAAATACACTCTAATGTTCGCATGGCGTTGTGCACCTGGATTCCTGCGCCGTCAGCTCGCTAAACCTGACAGTCTGTCGGAGAACTGTTGTTGGTATCTTCGTAAGCCTATAAATTTCTATCTTCGCTTCGTAATCCACTCTATCTGATATGAATTTTCTTGGCTCAAAACATTGACAGTACCGTAACCACGACCGTCAGTCCGGACACGATTGCCGACACGTGACGCCATGTTTGTTTACACTGTGAAAGTAGTCCCTAAATTTTGCATATAACCTCTCTTATTTGCATCGATATCCGTATATGATCCCAACGGACACCGAAAATATCCGTCGGGTTTATCCTGCCTAGAACGCTATCCATTGCATGATAAATTACATTATGTATCCGTGTACAGGCGGATGTTACGTCGAGGTGTTATAAAACATATGTATCAATCATGTCCCAGATGTTACCTCTGTGTTTCCTGTCTGTATTTATTACCATGATTACCACATGGTCTTCCTGTGTTTTGTCACTGAAATCGACTACCAATGAATCCTATCCTGCCTTGGGCAACGCACCTGTTCTGCTCAAGGGCACACATATGCATGTTCACTGTTGTGTAAAAATGCATGACCATTTTAGACCATAACGCTGTTTCTTGGCTTTTAAAGTCAAAGAAATAAGCTGGCGACGCTTTTAAAAATTTAAATATTTTTTTTTTTTTTTAAATAAACACTATGAAATTCCAATTGTTTCTTTTATTTGCCTAATCGACAACAAAAATATATTATTGAAATTGCATAATATTTCTACAGTAGGTTTCATGGCATGTTTGAATGGAATGGGTCATCACTCAAAATTACTAGTATGAGTTTGAATATAGATTCTGAAAAGGGGAACGGGATTATATATCATGTTTGTACAAAAATCTGTACAGTGGTTTGAAAATATTTAAAGTGCGGGTAACCTGATCTTCAAACGCACTGCAATTCGCTGTGATCGTAAACTCCTCTGAATTAGGGTTCAAGAGTTGTTTTTTCAGTTCAATACAGATGCTTGTGAAGGAACATCATGGAAATTTGAAAGACTGAAATACTAATATGCAAAGTTGCGTTTAGATCAGCTCAGACAAATTTGTTCAGGTTCAGTATTGTGAGATTCACAAATGTGGTTCAGATGAACTAGGCCTTTGTCATAAAGAAGGGAAATAAAATTCCTTGTCTGATACAAATAGAAGTGCTCGTGCATTAACGTGAATAATTCTCGGTTGTATCGCTTCATGAAATGTGTTGATTTAATGTATATATTATGAACACGAGTTGAGAAAAGTTTTAATATCAAACTAAGTTTTAGATTCGAATATAAACACTTGTTTGATACTAAACCTCGCAGTCCTCTTCTAATGATCCTGCAGTTAAGCAAGTACTCCAATGTTAGTTAATTCGGAATGAAACCTAAGCATCAGTTTAACGTCATTTTGAAGACGGAATATAGCGCCGTGTGGATATTACACGTAGACGGGAGAATATGAACCATTCATGTTAACGCCAGCTGCATCAAAGAGTACGACGGATAACTAGTATCGTATAACATCATCCAAGTTTAAGGCCGCATTTAATTAATATTTGGTGTTTGATTTTTGGGTGCTGTTTGTAAATATTCGTGTCTGGATCAGACAATGCAGTGACTGGTACCACGAGCATCGATCTAGGAAACTTTGGTACGACTACATGTACTGACAATGATCGAGGTCCTCTACCTTATTACGTTGAGAAAAACTTTGATGAACATCAAACTGTGCATCTAAACACAACGTTTTACAATGTTCGAACATTGCTCTGTTACGGTCTCAACCGAATTAAATAAAAATGTTTACTCAAAGAGTCATCGACTGTGCGAATCAAAACTGGCATTCTGAATTATTAGAAAAGAAATCTTTATGTTTTTAATGTATCCATTAAAACTGTATTTAATCAAGAGTTGTATGTTAATGCTGTGAAGAACCAAAACTACAGACGGTCATTACTTCTATTTAGAACAAATTTTAATCGTTTAAGTGTACAAAATGTTAGAAAGGTTTTGTAATGCTGAAAATGATGTTAAATGCCCCCTGTGTAATGTATTAGAAGATGGCAAACATATATTTTATCAGTGTCCATTATATAATTGTCTCCGCATGAATTAACTGTCCCTTTACAATGTAACACACGTCCGGAAAACTTTAAACAGTTACTGAATTCAAATGATACAAATACTTTGTTTATATTAGGTAAATACTTATATAATATCTTTAAGATCCATCTACAACAAATGTAACGCGCATATGCAAGTCTTTCTGTATATATTTGTATGAATAATGGGTCATTTGGCCTTGACAGCAATAAAGAATAAGATGAAATAAAATACCTGTTTGGGAGCTTATTTTCTGCCGGTATGAGAGGAAAACGACTTTGGCAAAACACCACAAACACAGGAATGGTGCCTGCAAACCTGGAAGCATATGCTGGACAAACCCGGATCCAAAACAAATGGTAAGTTTCAATCGTGCCCTTGACAACTCCACATTTCGTAGCATATGTCTGTATACATTTATGACTGAAGTACATAATATATATGATGGCCTTGCCTGTTATAACCCTAAACGCTGGCGATAGATCCGTTTAACTGTTTATGAAACCGATTCCATCTACAACTTGGTTCTCTGATATTGCAGACAGTATCAATAATGCTAAAGTTACCAGCGTTCATCAGATTATCGTCATTACTTTGCCTCATCAATATGTCTGAACGAAGAGATGTCTTGGAATTCTATATTGCTTGCGATAAAAATGTATTTCAATATCTTAAAATATATATTGATTCGAAATGTGAGTTATCGTAATTTCTGACTGATGGCTTGTCTGACCTGTGACCTTTGTTATCTGGTCTCTGGATAGATACACTCGGTAGTGGAGACGTCTATGTTTCAGCCAGGTCTCTGATAGGTCACGGGGCTGTAGTATACAAACGTGAGCTGGATACTTAATTAAAATACAATATACTTCATGTCAAAAGTTTAGACTCACTAGTGTAAATATAGCCACTTACTTCAGGCAACTGTTCTAAAATAAATTTTGCAACATATTCCATAGTTTAAAGGTGCTGTTTACACATGAACTGATGTGGTGTAAAACAAATTCGTAACGTTGAAAAGATTATTGTCAGGAGTTCAATAAATGATAAAAATCAGTGAAAATATGCGATGTTTAACAAAACATTACACCAAAACACAGCTGTTCACATGCACGATATTTGCACATGCTTTTCAGCAATTTGATGCATGATCCTCGCGCAATTCATCTGCATAAGGTTTGCAGTTGGTTCCCCCCAAGTTAGTGGAGAAATCAATCTTCGATACACACACACGTACACACACGCACGCACACGCACATACACTCACGCACACGCACACACACAACATCTAGTGTTTTAAGTGTATCTAAAGTTTTGAAAGGAAGGATATTATAACAACTTCTTGTGTAGTGACAGCTGGTGAGCTGCTAACATATTAACTGACCAGCTGCATTAATGGTGAGTCGTCAGTGAATGAGTGAGTGAATGAGTGAGTTTTGTTTTACGCCGCTTTTAGCAATGTTTCAGCAATATCACGACGGGGGTCACCAGAAATGGGCCTCACACATTGAACCCATGTGGGGAATCGAAAACGGGTCTTAGGCATGACGAGCGGACGCTTTAACCACTAGGCTACCCACCGCCCACATATTTGTTGAAATTTTCGGTGATTGGCAACGAACGAACAAACGTCCGAACGGACGGACAGACAAGAAGTCTGTGTGATGTAAAGGTTTCTGATGAACGAACGAACGAACTAATGAAGGAACGAATGAACGGACGAACGCAGATCGCAGCAACGATTCTGATGAACGAACGAAGGCATTAATGAACGGACGGACGGACGGACGGACAGACAGACAAAAAGCCTGTGTACTGTAAAGGTTTCATTTCCCTGTAGCTCGCAGCAGCGATTCTTCCATCCGCGCTCCGAGGCAATATTTATGTTCCCTGTTAGACAGCAGATGGCGTTTGCTGAGGTGGCGCTGGTTAAACACCTTGTCGTAACCTACTTACAAGCTGAGCAAAGACAAAACAAAAGCCCTCCCAAACCCCATAGATGACGTCAAGTGAGGGCCGCTTCTCGGCAGTTTTTCCAGCTATTTTTATGCCCACGAGTTCTCTAAATGAGTTGAGGCGGTAAACTGGCACTGGCGCGTTGTGCACGTGCAGCACGTCATGTTCCCAGCTAGCAACTACCTGTTATCTGCTATACGTTTATCAGGGCATTGTACTCTACGAGGATAAAAAATATTATCTCACGTTCGACAAACATAATAGGCCGTAGTATATCTTGACATGGCCTAAAAACTGTGACACTCTGTGCTCCAAGTGGTCGAGTCATGTTTGTTGACTAGTGTGTAGATAACAACAAAACTATCATAAATATAATAACAGTAATAATACTACTTCTACTACAGCTGCTACTACTACTACTACTGCTGCTGCTGCTACTACTACTGCTACTACTACTACTACTACTACTGCTACTACTTCTACTGCTGCTGCAGCTACTACTACTACAGCTGCTACTACTACTACTACTACTACTACTGCTGCTGCTGCTACTACTACTGCTACTTCTACTACTACTACTGCTACTACTTCTACTGCTGCTGCAGCTACTACTACTACAGCTGCTACTACTACTACTACTACTGTTGCTGCTACTACTATTACTACTGGTACTACTACTACTACAGCTACTACTGCTGCTGCTACTAATACTACTACTACTGCTACTACTACTACTACTGCTGCTGCTACTACTACTACTGCAACTACTGCTACTACTACCACTGCTACTTCTACTACCTCTACTTCTACTACAGACTCGTGAAAGTCCGGGTTAGAGTTGGTGTTCAGCAACCCATGCTTGTCGTAAGAGGCGACTAACGGAATCGGGTGGTCAGGCTTGCTGATTTGGTTGACATATGTCATCGGTTCCAAATTACGTAGATCGATGCTCATGCTGTTGATCACTGGATTGTCTGGTCCAGACTCGATTATTTACCGATCGCCGCCATATAGCTGGAATATTGCTGAGTGCGGCGTTAAACCACCATCCAGCCTACCTACTTCTACTGCAATGCGCCAGAATCCTTCACCAAGTGGAAAGCTCATGGATCCACAATATCATGTAAATCAAAATTCGTTCTCAGCTCCCTGGGGAGCCTGCAACCCGAGCTTCAGACTGAAATAAGCCTTGTCCGTATTATCCGGCGCTCGTTGTACCCAACGTATATTTCTCTCGAGAACATTGGTGGGATACAAGCTTTGGACTGGTATATGAAGCAGACTATTTTCATGCATTTAATACAGAGCTGGGAGATTCGATGATGATGGTGATTTGGATATTTCACGTGTGCTTTCCAATATTCTAGGATATTCTGAATCACAGCAAGTTTGTGTAGACTTTGTACAAATCACGTGATGTGAATGTTGCTGCTGATTCGTTGTCCTTAGCCAGCACTCAACATACACTTGTTGAGATTAAGTGAGTGAGTGAGTTTAAGGTTACACCACTTTTAGCAATATTCCAGCAATATCACGGCGGTATACACCAGAAATGTGCATCACACATTGTATCCATGTTGGGAATCGAACCCGGGTCTTCGGGGTGACGAGCGAAAGCCTTAACCACTGGGCGACCCCACCGTCCGTTATTAACCGTGAGTGATAGAGTGATTGTATTTCAGGCTGACAATTTACGCTTCGTGGAAATATTTGTCATCAGTTGTAGTGCTGTTGTTGACAAACCCATGCTTTTAACTTTGATTAAATGTGTACTGAATATTCTTCGAATGTCGTCCCTGTCGACCGCCTACATGGTGTAGTTGTTAGAGCGTCAACCTGGAGAGCGGAAGATCGCGGGTTCGATCCCGGTCAAAAGACGTTAAAATATGGTACTTGTTGGCCCCTGCATTCCGCTCGGCATTAATGGGTTCAACAAGGACTTGTCGGCTCGGAGTCAGTATAATGTGTCTGGGTGGGGTATTCAAACTGCGGCATGGTATCTCAGTGAGCTAGCACTATAAAACCAGCTTAAGTCTGGGCTAGTACAAGCAGCCACGCATACACACACATGCACGTCGTCATACGAGCGAACTATTCTTAAGTACGACGTTAAACCCGATTTCACCTACTCAACTCAACTCACCTCACCTCACCTCACCTGAACCGTGTCAAGAAGGAAATTGTCGTAATAAACAAACATACTACGAAACATGGATGACAAGACGGGAGTTATAAACGTTGGATTGTATGCAATTTAGCTGTTGCATAAATAAATTTGCGTTGTAATAAGGTCAATATTCGCATATACATATTTACCTCATATACATATTTACCTCATATACCTATTTACCTCATATGCATATTTACCTCATACATATATTTACCTCATACACATATTTACCTCATATACACATCTACCTCATATACATATTTACCTCATGTACATATTTACCTCATATACATATTTACCTCATATACATATTTACTTCATATACAAATTTACCTCATATACATATTTACCTCATATACATATTTACCTATCACACATATTTACCTCATATACATATTTACCTCATACACATATTTACCTCATATACATATTTACCTCATATACAAATTTACCTCATGTACATATTTACCTCATGTACATATTTACCTCATATACATATTTACCCAAGTGGATTTTCAAATGATAGCAAAAGCCCAATGAGATTGTCTCCGTCTTCAAACAGACTGAATGTTTGCTTATATTTAATAGGTGAAATTGCATGACATGTTTGCATGATATGATGATGTATCAAGTTCTAAAACACAGAAATGGGATCTAAATCATTTCATCCATTAGGTCAGATCCACATTAGGTCAGATCCACATTAGGTCAGATCCACAGGTCAGATATCAGCATATGCTCACACTGCAGTTGTAATGTTCTTTTAATCCGCTTGTTTATGTTAGCAAAACCTTTTAACAGGCGCCCTTTGGTATGCGTATATGTACTCATGCCAAATATGGTTGTCATCCCCCTAGTTTGTCGCACAGTTCCTGAACAGCATCATTTCCCCTTCCGCGCGCGCTCAACCCCTTCTGCAATGCTAATGCTCCAAGTGAAGTCAGTCTGATTTCCCCAGGTTCTAAACCTCCCATCTCACTTGGGATTCGTTTCAATTTAAAAGGAATAATTTTATTTTTTTTCAAAATTCTAATATATATTTGGAGACTAAACTCTAGTCTGCTGGACAATCTATTTCATCTAATGCAACTACAGATGATGATGATTTGGAGATTTAACGTTCGCTTTCCGACATAATGCGTATTTCGCACAGGGGCCATAAAATGTTGATCGAAAGAGGGGTGATTTGACCAAAAGATATCGCAACATGGAGGCGTAAATCCGGGTTGCATAAATAAACTTGGATTAAAATTTAAAATTTAGAAGAAGCCCCAAGGGGTAGAGGGGGCTGAATGAAAATACATCCACGACCGAGGGTTATTAATTATGTGTTTCTTGTTTCTTGAAGCACTGGTCATTCTGACCCATCGTGTTGACAGGAGAACCTGAAGACCGCGTTAAAGGTCACTTGACCAGGAAGTCAGCATATATTCTTATGCAGTAAAACAAACACCACCGACTTTGGCGTTGAACCTTTGAACCTTTGCCTCGCGTCAATCTGGAGCCGGCCAGGGTTGGTCTGCGGTCAGTCATTATGTAACGGGCTTTCGGACACTTGTTTGACGGTTTATAGCCGGGAACTGACATTATTAGTTGTATGCTTCTCTCGAGGGTAATACGGTCTGATCTACGCCTCTTTGTAGCAGTGTCACCCGAGCTGGTAAACAAAATGGCGTCTGCCTCTCGACTGGATTTTTAAATTCAGTGATAAATATTCTGATAAGCTTAAAACTGCTATAAAAATGGTTTATTATGTTTAAGTTGAGTGTGCAAACGTATAGAATAGTTTAAATAAAGCAGCGAAAGTCGGTATAATAAATGTGTACATGGTGAACTAAAAAACAGCTGATCGAACGGTTTTCGAACTCCGTGCACTGCATGCGTSATATTATGACGTCATACGATTGTTAGCGATACAGCTTCTCGACGGAGAGTCTTACGGTTACCGTAGCAGCGGGTAATATTTTTCCAGTTGTCACCCTCCCCGGTGACCAGTGAAATTAAGTGAATGAAAGTATTTTACATGGAGATAGGATAATTCAAATTATATAGGCTGAATAATACAACAAATTCATTGGAAGTTACAGCAGAGAGTATCGCCAACAGTTACACTACTATTCAATTTGACATATAACCATGATATATCCCTTCTACTATTACCTAAACTAGTCTTATAACTTTTGTTTCGGACATTGAAGGGAGAAAATATGTTTTATTTTGTACAAGTTAATATTTGGTCTATTTTAGGAAGTCATGTAGATTACACACACATGTATTTATACGTTTAATTCCAGAAAGTGTGACAATAACAAGCAAGAATAGATTTTGTAAAAGAATTGTTTTGAAAAGAAGAAATATCGAAACAAACTTAAGTCTGAGTTTGAGAATTTGAGAAAACGCAGATAAATATATTTCCCAGAATGAACTGAAATCGATAATAAACTCAAATGTAGTAGCCAATTTGAGTTTGGTGGCTACATTTCTCAAGTTGTTTGGGCTTTTTTATTGCAAAAATGCAGTTGAGTTTATAGTCTTTATTCGTGTAAATGTAGGCCATCGGCCCATGGTACAACGTTATACATTGGCAGCTTTCAAGCTGGAGCGACGACGATTGTTAGCGTAAGAGATAAACATGACAAGATTTCTTAAAACAAGAGGAGTAGCATTACTCATCAGTCGATTAAATTTACACAAGGTTGGATGGGTGAAAACATCGACAGGGATAAAACGTTTACGTACATCATCATAGACAGTACAAATCAGTAAAAAGTGGTACTCATTTTCTACATAATTTCAGGAACACATTTCACACAATCTTGAGTTTTTTGGTTTCTTTATATATCTACCAGTTTCTATATTCAGTTGGTGTGAACTACACCTGAACCTCGCTAAGGCAACACGAAATTTCTTGATAGTTATGCAATGGAGATATGGCTCAACACCAAAAATAAATTTAAATTGAGAATATAGGTAAGTTTTTGAGCCACTAGACAACGAGGAATGCCATTCCTGTAAATAGGTGTTTTGGGCTCTGGATATGAATTCAGAAATAAAAAGATTTATATTAGGAATAAACTGATTTTCCCATACGTATCCAAAACCCATTGTGTACAATAGATTTTTTAATTTTGATGTCCAGTTAAGTTTACCATTTGAAGCATCTAACAGTAATAAATTGTAACATTTCTTAGGGAAACGTATAGAAGGCATATTTAACAGTTTGTACCAATACTTAATACAGCGTTTGTACGCAAAAATATACATAGGATATCTCCCGAACTCGCCACACACAACGTGGTTAGGGGTACATAGAGTAAGTATTTACAAGCTAGGGTATGCACTGTTTCAATGGATGAATTACAATCACA
>VKKT01000419.1:153011-164421 GCA_008038995.1 Haliotis laevigata
TATTGCGATGCGAAAGCATGTATTGCGGTATGTATTGCAATATATTGCATGAAGTATTTTTAAACAAAAAAAACTTATAATCGAGTTAATGCTTCATTTATAGAGCAAAAACACAACAAAATTACCATGCTTGATTAAGATTTAATAACAACTTTTAATCATGATAAAATGAAAATGTGAATAATATTTGGCACATATCAAACAAGGAAATACCCGAAGATTTCCGAGTGTTACGAAGTTTTCCGATTGCAAGTCAAAATACCGGTTTTCGATCAGCGTATCACAATACGCATCGTTTTCATGTCTGAACCGGTAAATACCGGTGAACCGGTTATATTGCGCAGCCCTATTAAGCGGTCTGTCTTTTGCGAGGTCTGTCTTATGGGAAGATATCCAAGCTGCAAGCTGATCAGTCTCTGCTCCCGCGACCGTGGCGGACACGGGGACTGGGCTACATTAGGAAGGGTGGATGTCCATCAGATGCCGTTATTTGAAAATATCCCCGGAAGTTCTTGTCTGATTGCAGTATCCCAGCAGTGTAGACATTTGCGGATTTTCTAATGCGTGGATGGGATAATGACTGATCCAATTTGATCCCATTTCTGTGTTTTTAACCTCGATATATAATCACGTCATGTGAAAAAAGGGATGTATATTACCTATGAGATTAAAAACAGACATTTGATTTCTCAGAATCCGTAAACTAAATAACCTTACTTTGCCATTGCTAGAAAAATCTGAAAATGTACTTAGGTAAATAAGTGTTATAACCATTACTACTCCCTTGCTGTAACCCATGTTTGGTAGTATAAACCTGCACCTGTTTATTTGCCATTCACTTGATAGTCAATTATTGAATATAAAACAGGTATAATTAGTAGTAAGGCCACTCAGATTACCCGACAAAGGTTCCCATGGAAGTGCAACAAGAAAGATTATCACCCGAGTTAAAAAAAGCAAGCATCGATCAAAGGATTATTATTCGATAGCACGCTTATTGATTAATTACTTTTATCTTGCACAGCAGATTTTTCAAAAAGTACTTTTTTTATGAATGTAGATTTACTAACGGACATTGAATATACCCACATTCTGTCGTACAGTGCCTGTGTAAAAATTACGACGTTCATGCAAAGGATTAGCCGCCATTACGGTGACTGCTCATTTGTTGGCTAACTAAATTACATTTTTAAAGATGGTGGACATCATGCAAGTAGTTGTCAGGAGGATATTTTGGGTGCCCAATGAGACTATACACCGATGTGAAAAACATGAAACAGTCACGTGACCAGTTGAGAAACTAGTTATGACGTTATGTCACCTTTTCGCTATAAGACCGTTAAAAGACATATGTAATGGAACATGATTCTTTGTCAGCTGCAGAGAGAGACGTTATTCAGTATTGGAGGCCGTACAGATACAAAGTAATTCACACATGTTCACAAATATGGATACAAATGTACATTTAGTGTTGGAGGTCACCTACAAACACACATGTTTCTTTTCAAGTAAATGGCTAAACCTTTGAGCAAGACATGAGTTGAACAAACTTTCACTGTGTTGGATAATGACGAAAAACATTTGGTATGAGTTTTGTTCGATTTTCTTTATAGAAAAGAGAAAAAAGATCCAAATGGAACTTTTTTCAATAGCTCCTAAATCACAGCGCTCACATAACATATAAGAATGAGCAGTATATTTATTAAAACGCACTTTTGAATTTTCAGACTATGTGACAGACATCTAAACTTTGCAAGTGCTTTAGTCAAATCTCTATCAATATCAGTACTTAAATACTTTTCTTGTTCAAAACCATTTTCTTAAGAAGAATACGTTTTGAAGAATGAAGATGACTCAACTTTCCCATACCAAGATTGAATAAGACATGTCTGTTTAAACAAAGTGGATCCTTTATGTGGATATTGATGGATACATTCCCCGAACAAGGTAACAGCCTGATATTGTTGCTATAACTTTAGTCTGTTTTAATTGGGTCGCTCTTAGGCGTGTGTGTGTCATATATAATTCACGTTGGCAATCTATAAAATGTCTAGACATTACAGTCATGTTATTTATTCACTATAAACAGATAGGGTACTTTTTATTAAGTTTAAAAATGCATGCAAATATAATAATAAACTAATTGGATTATAAGACAAAATGTAAAAACGTACATTGAGATGGTTTAATTTACAATCATAACATTTATACCACTGGCGGATGAAGTCGGACTTCAAAATGTTTTCATTTGTTATCATAACAATGAAGATGGAAATATTAATGAGTAAAAACGTTTTATTCTTAGTTGATCACTGTATACTTATACTGACGTTCTTGAGAGGCATACTTATACTAACAATTGCGCTGGCATGTGGCGCAGAAGAGATCTCAAACCAGTCAAGAATTCTGGGATATCATCCGGGTACTCACGGGACACGGGAGAAAAACAATAACAAAAGCAACAACCAGTCCACGGAAATTACTCTTGATCAGAGCCCCTTTAACAGCCGCGGGTTCTGTGAAACAGATGACTGTCGACATGGCTGCTTTCTTCCGAAAAGAATAATATACTTCAAAAGAAAGTTTTGTTTGTGCCCCTCATATAAATTATTAAATATTATTGGCAGTCAATATAAAAGGGACCCGTGAAGATCCGGGTTAGAATGGAACCCATGCTTGTCGTAAGGGATGACTAATGGGTTCGGGTGGTCATTTTCTGATATTGGTGAGTGTGGCGTTAAACAAACCAATCAGTCAAACCAATCTCGCTGAGACAGAGATTTTGGTTCGGCAATTATTTTCTCATAGTTTCACTATCACTACAAATCTATCATGAATTAAACGTCTATTTAAAGTATGATCCCTAGGGAGTTCAGAGTGATAATACGATGTGTCGTTGAGATTGACATCCAGTGACCGAGGGAACACAACAGCACCTTGAGCATGTACTAGCTGCGTGGATATGTGCGCTATATAAATATCTTATAATAAATGATGATGATGATGATGATGATGATGATGATGATGATAATCAAGTTTTTCTTCAGTTTGATAATATTTTATGCATCTTTCTATTTTGAAAAATTAGAATAACAATTCTAAAACTGATCTAAATCTCCACACTAAAATATAAAGTCGCGAAATTTTAGACATGGAAGTCTGAAAAAGGAGACAACTTTGTGACTAAGAGACAAGAATAGTTCTGAAGTTGAGACAGTGATGATAATCCGTTTCTTCGAGATCAGCATTTCGTCACCGATCCTCCCCCAGCCTCACACCCTACCGAGAGTCGCCAACAGCGTGCAGCTGCACACGGAGGCAGTAGCTCTGCGCCAACTGTGCATTGAGGTTGTGCATTACTGGTGGCGGGAGGTGCAGACTCAGTACAACGAGCAGACGTACGGGTCAAATTACTCCGTGTCGACGTTATTATGCTAGGCTTTACACCGAATCAACTGATAATGCTTAGCAGGACTGTAATAAGCCCAGAAGTTCACAGTTACACGCGCTGAGGTCACGTGACCATAGTGCGAGCACTATAGGGCCGAAGTCATGGCAACCAGTTTTGACGATTAATTTTTGCATCTTTCAGACGATGTGCTAATGTTGTCTATTTTTAGGGTATAGCTCGTCTGCGAACAGCCAGCTCGAGTAGCAAGCAGCTCGCGCAGTCCTCGTGCTCGAGCAGACGATAGATAGGTCGGTCGGAGTGGTAGACGGTAGGCCACGGACTGTGTTGTCGAAGGAATGCGACAGACGGTCAGCAGTCGAGCTGGACACACGGACGTACGAGTCGAGAGTCTGTGGGCAGGCGAGACGGACGGTTATAGGTGAGTACGGGTCGAACCGACGCGGTGATCAAGTGTACAGATTGTTGAGGAAGTTTTCAAGTGTTCGCGTGTATCGGATGCCCCTAAACTTGTACGACATAGAGTGGATATTAACTTTGGCTGTTTAGTGGGTTGGCAAACCTCAATGACGTCACGCAGTGTGTCTGGAAGGGGTGTTTTGGAGGGGGAATGGACGGAGAGGAGAGTTTAAAAAGTCCAAAGTTTGACACTTTTGAAGTCGTCCTACGTCACCGTTCATTGGATAATGCGATCTCGTTCGAGGTTATAACTACCGGTATCAGACGAAAAACTACGATGGTTCCTAAAAGAAACAATACGCAACAAATTTTGAGATTTCACTGAATTAGAACAAGTACAACCTCATTTGAAGTTTTCTTTATCTGCGGTTAACAGCTCGATTTTTAAATATTTTAATTTATGTATGGCTTGACTGGAGGCGCGAGTTACCTTGGGGCAACAGATTAAAAATAAGTCAAGCATGGTCTTCTATGCCTTATGTCATGCCATATATGACATCATAACTGGTTCAAACTTATTTGTCAAATAAATATGTACATTCTTTTACGTCAATATAATTTATAAAAATAAAAATATTAAATTCATATTACACCATGACAATAACAATTAATGAATTAAAACTAAACACTGAGTCCCTAGTGTATCCTAAAGCATCAGTTATCACTGATTTAAAAAATATATAAATAAATAGATATCCACGTGATGCTGAATAGGAGCTGTAATCTTGTGAGAATTTATATTTTTCCTGAATAGTACCAGCATATACATATTCTATGTCACCGATGTGAAATATGTAGCTGAAGCGTCTAGCTTGATGTCAGCATGGTGTCAGACTTTGATGCATGGCCCCAATAAAACCAGTGACCGCATGTATCACAGTGGGGTATTGGATTTTATGGCGTTTTAAGCTGAGGAATTAGTTTCATTATGCACACATATGTTTAATAGCAACCTACATATTTATATAAAGGTAAATGTTCCCAAGAAGCAACGCATTTGGCTGCTAAATGGAAAAATATTCTAACACTCGAATCATTTTATTATTTTCTCCAGGCCTGATTTACACCCCTAATTTATGAATGAGCGGATCACTGACCGTTCCCCAAAAATATTTAAAAAATAACAAGAAACTGATCCCTTTTAACATTCTTACGTCTTAATATGTTATGAATAGTAGAAATATAATATTTAAAAAATAGCAAGAACATTTTCCTTTTATAATTCATACGCCTTAATATCATATTGATAGTAGAAATAAGTGAATATTTTATTGTGTTGATAGGCAGTTGATAGGTAATGGGCTCTGTAACATATAGCAGGAAGTATTTCATATAAAATGCTAAAGCTGATTACTATACTTTGTTTAGCGGCATTTTGTTCTCACTATTCCAAAATTCATATTTGTTACAGAATTCAAATGTTTTAACGCTGGTAGGAAAATAAAACAAACGGTGAAAGCAAAATTATTATTATTTTTATTATGCTAATATTCTGTATTAATTTTATTATTATAGTGAAAATATCCTGTTTTTAAATCGATTATCTCTGAGTAATAGAGTAATGATTTTTAAGAGTGAAGGTATGACTAGCGAACTGAGGTAAGCTGCACTTAACAAGATTCAGTTGTGTCGATTGAACTTTACTGATGTTACACCAGTCCTGCATATATAGACATTTCGATTCATCGCTTGACAATCAACCCATGAGACGTACTAGTATGATAATGCCAGTTGTGTATAATATGCAATTTACACCTTGTACTACTTATATTTATTCAAACAACATACAGTTTCGCGTAACCTAGGAATTACAAAGAAGAATATTTTCACCATGAAGCATAGGACGCACTATTTTAAAGGTAGACAGGTGTATCGGAGTATCGAAAACAATATTCTGTAAGTCATACGCGAGACAGCTGGATATATCAAAACCTGATTGATCTAACAGTGATTTATCAAGACCTGATCAACGGTTAATATATGTCACCAGAAAAATAAATATTCGTCGACAGCAAATGTCAGTAAAATTTCCCAATATAATGCTATATGTACACTGTTAGACAACGTATAAAATGCCGAAACATATTGGGATAGTAGACGGTGTATAACACACACACACGCACACGCACACACACACGCACACACACAATGTTAAGGGAAATATATGTACATATGTTACTTTTGTTCAAAAGCTGCTGCTTTTCAAAATGTCTTTCAGAATACCATGACACTTTACCTATATTGCGAGACAATACCTATGCTGTAAGACAGTATACTTATATTGTAAGACACTTTACCTATATTGTAAGACAGTACCTATACTGTAAGACAGAATACCTATATTGTAAGACACCACATTACCTATGTTGTTAGACACAATACCTATGTTGTAAGACATCATACCTATGTTGTAAGACACTATACCTATATTGTAAGACACTATACCTATATTGTAAGACACTATACCCATATTGTAAGGCACTATACCTATGTTCTTAGACACAATACCTATGTTGTAAGACACTATACCCATATTGTAAGACACTATGCCCATATTGTAAGATAGATACCTATATTGTAAAACACTATACCCACATTGTAAGACACTATACCCATATTGTAAGGCTCTCTACCCATATTGTAAAGCACTCTACCCATATTGTAAGGCACTCTACCCTTATTGTATGTCACTGTAACCTTATTGTAAGGAAAATCAATTTCCCCCACAGATCAATACTAGTTGATCCCACTTACTTCTGATATCCTAGATCATGAGCTCAGAGGCCATGTACCCCCATGAAACTACCAAAACTAGAAAGGTAACAGACAGTCCTATCTAAGATTCTTCTATCTAATCTGAAAGGAAAACAGCATCATGCACAGTTCTGTTTACCCTTATCGCTAAATGTGATCGACTGTCTAGTGTATTCATGTAAACGAAAGTGTAATCCGTTAGTTAAAATCCGTTGATTTATACGTCAGTATGAGGACGCGAGAGACAGCAGAGCTACGCTCTAAATTTATTTGGTAAATAAATAAATAATTCAGTTGAGGTATGTCAGTAGACGGAAGCGAGAGACAGCAGAGCAACACTTTAATCACTTAGAGGAGGATATTTCATGAAAATAAATAAATAAATAAATAAATAAATAATTCAGTTTATGTCAGAAGGAGGAGCGGAGCGAGAGACAGCAGAGCTACACTCTCATCACTTAGAGGAGGGTATGTGATAAGTAAGTAAGTAAGTAAGTAAATAAATAAATAAATAAATAAATAAAAATCTGTTTATTTGTACGTCAGTCAGTCTAATCACTTAGAGGAGGGTATTTAATAAATAAATGAATAGATGAATGAAGAAATAAATATCCCGCAGTCCTGGTTATGCATTGGCTTCGTGGAAAACTGCACAAGGCTGTAACATTCACGGCTTGGAATGGTTTTTATGTTGTGGCCCTGATATGAATTGATTCCAGTAAAGGTGCTATATATACACAACACTAGTACCTGTGGCCGATAACCCAGAACTTAATAAGTGTGTCCGAAAGCCCACAACATAGTACGGGTAGCACTTGGCCATGGTGTATGTTGATATGAGTGTTTATGATAATTGTTACTATGTCTTGACGCCTGTTCGTGCAGACCTGTCACGTATGAGTGTTACGAGTGAACATAGAGGTTGGTCGAACCACTCGAAACAGTGTCTTATATTTCTCGTGGGGTTTGAATGTAAACTGCATTGCATGGCCTATTCCTCCGAAAGGAGAAAAGAAACTTCAGCTTGAAATTGTATCTTCCTCGCTACTTTTAGAAGGACGAGGTGACATAATCTGTTAATAGTTACGGCAGTACATTTGTAGTCCGAATTTAAGTCAGTCCCATGATTAAAATTATCATGTTTAAAAATAGATATATAAAAATTGAAATCTAAACGAAGTGGATCACAGTGCGGGGGCTATCTAGACTTGCAAAATCATGTCGGATTTGAGAAGGGTTCATATTTAGGTTATCTTCCAGTGTCTGGGTGTATATTTCCGATCTTAAATAGTTTCAGGCTGGTATGAATCCGTATGGGCCCACTGGTCACTTATCTGCATAACTGTTTTAAGTGTGGATGTGAAGGAATCTATTGTCAAAGTGTATATGCTGATCCTTGACCTACCGACTGGGGTCAAGTACTGTAGACCGATACTATTAAAGTGTTTACGCCATTTCTTTTTCTAGACTACTGACCCGGGGCGGTATGTTGTCTTAAAGATGTCTTCCAGCAACTGTTTCTGTCCGATAATGACCGTTAGTCATAACAGCCCAATACAGAACTCTTAAAGTCTAGGAGAATGGTTATTTGAGGGTCAACGTCTCTGCCATGTTGGTAGGCCATTATATGTAATGGTGATCTGAACGGCGTTAAGACACAGTTCAAATGGGCTACATATATGTACACAAGTTCTGAGTGCCCCCTGTCCACACACATGTAGTCCCACTGTAAGTCAGTACTATGTACAAACACTCCCTCACTCATAGTCATCCTTTACACACAGAGACCTACTGTACATACACACCATCACTCCCCTGTACACACCCTGTACACACTCAGACCACTGTACACATACACTCGCACACCTGTACACAGACCACTGTACACTCACCCTCACACCCTGTACACACTTAGACCACTGTGCGCATACACACTCACACCCCTGTACACCCACCTCACATCCTGTACACACACCTCACACACTCGTACACACAAACCCACTGTACACACACACACCCTGTACACATACACGTCACACCCCTGTACACACACCTCACATCCTGTACACACTCCAACCTCACACCCCTGTACACACACACCTCACACCCCTGAACACACTTCCACCTCACACCCCTGTACACACCCACCTCTCATCCCTGTACACACACACTTCACACCCCTGTACACACACCTCACACCCCTGTACACACTCCCACCTCACACCCCTGTACACACACCTCTCATCCCTGTACACAYACCTCACATCCCTGTACACACACACACCGTCACACCCCTGTACGCACACCTCATACCCCTGTACACACATCCTCACAGCCCTGTACACACACACACCCTGTACACACGGCTCATACCCCTGTACACACACCTCATGCCCCTGTACACACACACCCTCACAGCCCTGTACACCCCTTACCCTATGCACACACAACCTCACACCCCTGTATACACCGACCCAATGTACATACACACCCTCACACCCTGTACACACAGAGACTCACTGTACCCCTACACCCTCTCACCCCTGCGCGCGCGCGCGCGCACACACACACACACACAGGCACACCTCATCCTGTACACACACTTCTCACACCTGTACACACACTGCTCTCATCCCTATACACACATCCCAACCATGCACGCACGCGCGCGCACGCACACACACACACCTCACCCCTGTACACACACACATCTCACACCTGTACAAACACACACCTGACAAATGTACACTTACAGCTCTTATCACACAGCCTCTTTCGCTTCCAAGCAACGGATGACACTGATAATTCCTAGAAATCGTCAAATATTGACGCGCTTTTTTTGAGAATGCTGTTCATCGGCTGCGAGGCTTTACGGGCGCTTCTCACGTGCGCCGTGGCTAGTGAGTTTATTTCTGGTATATGCCATGGATAGAGAGTTTAGTTCTGGAATATGCCATGGTTAGTGGGTTTAGTTTTTCTAGAATGTACCGTGTTTGGATAGGTTAGTTCCGAAATGCCCAATGTTAGTGAATTTAGTTCTGGAATGTACCATGTTTGGAGAGTTTAGTTCTGGAATGTGTGGTTAGTGAGTTTAACTTGACACCTTGTGCATCAGCATTGGCTATATAATACCGAGTGGGGCAAAAACGATGCGTTTCACGCCAGATACCCATTGTTAGCGTGACTAGTGAACGTGTTTGTTGTACGACCTCCCCTACGAACCCGTGCGTGAGGTTCTACTCCGATTTCTGATTTTGCTGAATTAAGTTTGTGCTTGACATGGTTTCTTAGAGGATGAAGAACGGGAGAGAGGAGATCTGAACACTGGTTTTCTGCGTAACAAGCCAACACGTATCCACCTGACTACCGAACTAAAGGCATCTTGAAACTAATTCCTTGATTCATACTCTGTAGTTTAGTTACATGAAGCTCTAACGATGCTGCTAAAAAAAACCCATAATGTAATTAAAAAGAAATGTATTTGAAATTCAACCGTTTTACGAAGGATCGAGACAGACTACGAAGGATCCAGAAATAGCTATTTCAGCGTGGTATAGTTACATTTATATTTTTTTAGTTTTGTTCCAGTGGTACGATACATGCATTAAACAAAAATACTCAGATGCATAAACGTAAACATGATATCTACAGTATAGACGTTCACGTTAAGACGTTCGGTTCAAGGTATCAGAGACATAACGTTTTATGTTCTTTTTAAGTTTTCGCCTTTTAATATCTCATATTATCCCGCCACCACGTTAGTCGGAATGTCGTGGGTGCATGGAACAGCGGTCGACGATGGAGAAGTGGTGCAGAGCAACAGCGTGACCTTGAAACCAACACGTAATGATACCTATTTTCAGTGGTTATATACATTTCTTCACGGCTTCTTCAAACTCTGTTATATTATTAAACCTGAAATATGCTCTCTGGCAATAACGATTTGGCAGATGTTCAAGCAATTTTTAATTGAAAAATCTCGACATGGCTAGCTGTGCCTGTGCACTAGTATTCTTGTTCAACATTGTTTCACAAGTGCATATCTTTGGCATGCCCCTGTTTGTGGTGGGTCTTTGCATGTGCTTTTAAAATGAATTTGACAATGGCGCCTGTCACACATCCATTCTGCTGTTGAGTACAGTAGCTATCTGATTCGCTACACCATCCGACCAAATGGTTCAAGCAGTGGTACTCACGTTATTAACCACTTGTTTACCTACATTATAAGGACAGGTTATATTCAGTCTTCTTTACGATAGAACGCAGTTCGCTGTTCAGAGTTGCCTCCCTTGCGTATAGGGACGTGACCGAAGCGGTCCTTGTTTCAATCCGAGGTTCCAGTACTAGACCCAAGGATTTTTCAGCGGCATGCTATTGGTCTTGTTAACTACGTAAGACATTAATCACGTATTGCTTAAATATAGTTTCGTTGAGAATTTCTAATACATCAATGTTTACACAATATCAAGGGTTATGTAGAATATGCCGACTTGCTTTCAAGGGAAACAAATCTCTGCTCATATTTCTAAAGTGGTTTCTGACTTGGTTTACACATGTTATCGTATCCCAATTGCATAGATTGATGCTGATGCTGTTGCTGTTGATCATTGGATTATCTGGTCCAGACTCGATTATTTAGAGTGTGGCGTAAAACTAAACTCACTCACATATTCCCTGTTTCGCTGTATACAAGATTTCAGGTCAAACACACCGACAGGATAAGCTTCTGGCCCCACCCATTGTCAAGATCACTAACCTACTGTAACAGACAGGATAAGCTACTGACCC
>VKKT01000420.1:55507-70249 GCA_008038995.1 Haliotis laevigata
GATTTATTCAGCAGAAGGAATGATGATATGGGCCTAGGTGCTTACCTGGTTGGCTGCGCATGTGAAGCAGGGAGGTAACTCCACGTGGTGGGGGCCGTATAATAGATAAAAAAGATTTTTATTTATTGTTTCAATATTTTTATTAAAACATTGATACAACTGCCACATGACATTTTCAGCCGCAGAAAATGCATATATGTACCCCAAGGACGATCTCTATGAAAAAGAACAAGATTTTGTTTTTTTCGTATTGAACTTTGTTAGGTTCATGGTCATAGCAAGTGCACCATTCATTTGATGTGCAAATAGTTCTGTTCTTGTATTTAAAATATCACATTATCAACATTTGTGAAGACTTTAAGGTGTAAGGCAAGACTTGTCAACATATGTTCATTGGACATATTTTCCAACTGGACATGTCATGAACATGACACTGGCTATAATTATGTATTGTAAATAGTGACTGAAAACAACTTAGTAGATAGTATGTTTATTGACCCACACACACTATTCTTTCACACAAACTTGAGTAATAATCACAACAGCCTGCATAGAATTCCTACTACATGCTTACAAGGCTTTCAATTTAATTATCTTTATTACCAGCAAATCAATGATTTTCACTCTTGCTGGTAGTCTTAATTATATGTGCAACTAATTAGCATCTGTAAATACTAAAGACAACTTAGATGTTATTTAGATAAGTGATGGCATGTTATCAGGAAATGTTTCATCACAAAGAAATGATAAGTAAATGCAACTATTTCAGAGAACCAGCCTTAACAGAGCTGAATCTTTGTAACATTCTCACACTAATCAAAATCTAACAACATGAGCCATTGAAGTTGTAGTCTCATAACATTAGGTGATCCAAACTCCTCTTGCTTGATATATGCACACAATTTGACATTCTCACATATAACAACTTAGTTCTGATCAAAACCTACTAAATGCATCTGAAAACATACACATTTCTCCAGTTTTCTTCTGATGAAGATCAAAGAACATGAAGAATTCCTTTTAAATGCTATGAGCTTTTGTATAGATCTCTGAACAGATGCTGTGTTATGAAAGGTGATATTTGTTGAATCCAAACGTCATGAATTCTACCTGTATCTCCAAGGAATTCCAAGAAACCAGCTTGTGGATCTGAACAGGTTAAACAATTCCCATCTATCACAGACGTTGATGTCTGCTACAACCTAAGCATTTTGCTTTGCCTTGCCTCTTCCAGCTTCTGGTTCTGTTCCTCAACTTCTAATTTCCGCTCTTCTAGGAACTGTGCGTAATCATCTACTTCAAGCTTCTTCACCACCTCAATGCCCATACTGTGGGCCTGACCAATTACTGATTTACACACTGTCTCCATATTCACAAACTTAAAGGTTGGGTCTTGAGACTTGATCTGCGCAATTTCATAAACATGTTTCAAAGACACTTTCCCAGCTATTTCACGACCTGCAACAGCAAAACATTTCTTATCAGAGATGTCAACCCTCATTGAATCTTTGGAGTATTTCATGAGAAAAAGATTACATGTTGACAGTAGTTCCCTGTGTGCACAAACATCAACTCTACAGTTTGTATTAACATAACAATGTATTGGATATCTTGTATCACAGAGTAGTGGATATTTTGACACATATCTAAAGTATAACTCTCACTAGTCAGTAGTGAGAGAGTGAGTGAGTTTTCTTTTACACCACTTTTAGCAATATTCCAACAATATTACGACAGGGGACACCAGAAATGTGCTTCACATTATGTACCCACATGAATCGAACCCGGGTCCTCGAGTGAACGCTTTGACCACTGGGCTACCCCATCGCCCGCAATGGGGGTTACATTTCACTAGTGCATTAACAATTTGCTCACCTTAATAATTTATGCATGTAAATTCTTTGTGAAATTTGTTAGGAAAGACAAGTTTAATAAAATAATGGCTGGCACCTTTGCATTATGCATCAGGTCAAAGAAACTTCTTTGACATTGCTTATGAATATGAGCTTGTCATTGGCTCAACACATCAGCAAAGATATATTATCTGTTTCGAGTTTTGTCAGTGTTTCAAGACATATCTTTTTACTTCCGAATGATGTGAGACAAGACATAGACCTGGGTGTACGACCTACAAACACAAGATAATATCTGGGATATATTTGGAAATGAAACACTTGATTAGCAGATCCTATCACTGCAAAGTGAGTGAGTATGGTTTTACATGCTTTTAGCAATAGTCCAGCAATATCACAGTGGGGGACACCAGACATGGGCTTCACACATAGTACCAGTGTGGGGAATCGAACCTGGGTCTTCGGTGTGACAGGCAACCTTGGTAACCACTAGGCTACCCCACCGCCCCTAGCACAGCAAAGAGTATACAGATCTTCACAACATGTTGCATGTCATTTTAAGACCATTTATTAAAAACCAAGTCATGGCTAGCATTCTAAACTCTTAGGAACATAACTGAAAATTCCATTACTTGGTTTTCTTGCTCCAATCTTCACCCCCGCTGCCTGCTTCAGGAAGTATGAGACTGGTGGCTGGTGGATTGTGATGTCAAATGATCTGTCAGGCTGAAAAATGGGTTTACATGAAATACATATCATGTACAAGGTGTGTCCATGTGTGCATAGCTTAAAAGTATATATTTCAACTAGTGGCATTGTTCCAAAGTGTAAACATCTTCAGCATGATTAGTTCTTCATTAAATATGTTTAATTAACATTTATTAAATACAGTTCTAAAGAGACTTTATTGAATACTAATAATGTACCTGAAATGTACCTGTGTTGTAAATATCTATAGGATAAGCTTTCAGAAAATACTAACATTATGCTTCTGTGAAATTTGGACATAACAGAAATTGCTGTCAATTTCTAAGGAAGTGAAGACATATTACCCCAGTCTACCCCTGGCAGTAGTGACTATGTGGCACGCCATAACTGGCCTGCTTTGGAAAATCCAATCTTTACAAAATTAACAATAATAAGTTTATTTTCATTCTTGAAAACAGTAAGCGAGATAGGTAAACATCTTACATTAACTCTGACTCTAGTTGGCAGTGGTATGCCAGGCCTGATATCCTTTGTCCTTTCATTAAATTCTTTGCAGAATGGAGCTATCTGGATGCCAACCTGGAATCAGAGAATACATGATGCACATGTGTGTCAACACTGACAAAACCACAAAAGACATTTTAAGTGTATAGTGGGTGTAACCATTTTGCATGATTAACACGGCCGAAGTGAATGGTTGAAGGGGAACAGGTCAAAAGGGCCAAAATTGGAAAAGTCAAAAGGGCCAAAGGAACGTCAAAAGGGCCAAACTTTTAGAAAATAGTAAGATTAAAAGAAATTCATTACATAATAATAATAAATATTAATATAATAAAACATAAAATATATATTAGTTTGTATATTCTTTTTTTACCTGTGGCCCTTTTGACTTTCAGTTGGCCCTTTTGACTTTCAGTTGGCCCTTTTGACTTTCCTTTGGCCCTTTTAACTTTTTCAATTTTGTCCCGTTTGTCCTTTGGCCCTTTTGACTACAACCCTGTTGAAGTATTCCCATCATCATAATCATAACCAGTAACTCAATTTTCCAGTCAAGACACTGACAGGGCCCTATCGTAGCTAAATTCATACTAAGTCTTAACTTGGGCCTTAACTTTCAGAACCACTCCTTCAGCGAGAAGGGCCCAGTTAGATAACTCTGTAAACTATAAATTTGCGGATATCATCAATTCATTTTAATCTTCACACCTGTAAGCAAGAACTACAATTGACACATTAACACCCGTTAACAACTTAACAAGCCCACTGTGGTTATCGCTTCGTGATGTTAAACTGATACTGATATTACCTGACCAAGTTGGGGGCCTAAAGGTGGAGCAGCTGCAGCCTGACCTGCAGGGATGTCTGTTTTCAAAAATGGGGGGTGAACAACCTTTGGTCCTAGTTTCTTGGCTGCTCTTGCAACCTTTCTTACTCCTTTCGAAGCCATGTGTGCGCGCTGAGTTATCTGCCCTTCTCCTTGAACCCTGGTAGGAATGGCATTTTGGACTGGGCTTTTTCTAGCATCATTTTGTAAAATCGTATGTATTTGGCGGCCGCGCTCCTGAGTAGAACACATTAGTGCTAGGATATCTCTCCATTCTAATTATTAGTTTGATTCTTTTTAGCTTCCGTATTCTGACACAAAACGTTGTTGAATATTGTTGTTGCAATTTGAATAAAATATTTCATTAAAACTTGTTTACGACCACCGTGAACCGAGGTAGACGAACGTAAAATGGCGTCGTAAGGAAAACGTGAAACAACTTATTGAAAAACACCTTGATTTGGAGATTACAGATTAGATTCTCTTTCCTTGGTAGGTGTAGATTTTCAAAATACATTGTTGCTAGATCAACATATTGCGGTTACAGAGAATATGCTATATCAGCAATTCCATAGTCTTTAATCGTGACTTCAGTCTCAGTTTTCGCGCACCTGCGGCATCGTGGAAGCGTATTGTTTATTTCTGGTATGAGCACCAGTGTTCCATAACTTATAAATATTGCCTCCACATATATTACCACGAGATTAACGCCACATTACATAATTCAATGTGGAATCCAGCCAACCTTTTTATTACATCCTTTTCTGAACTTTGACAAAAATGTTTGAAAAATATCTTACCAATTGAGTTCATGAAATCCGAGAGTTCACATATTACACGGCAAACCGGGACACCATGCAGTTCGCTGGGGTTGAAGGAGTATCTTGGCACAGATACTCTAGATATGTGCCCAAAATACATTTTGTTATACAGAGGTCTATTTGTTACTGAAGGTTTTGTTCGAGACCAACTTGTAAGGGCCGCTGACCTAGAGCAATTAACTAGGAATTGTAATTCATGTTATGCTGAAATCATCTCACAGCAACTAACAAGGTTTCTGTGGCAGTATTAGACTGCCATGTTGAAGGCATAGGTCACTGCAGTGTACTGTGTATGAGAAATTGATTGAAACATTTTTATAAAATACCCCAACATTTACCCAGTATTGAACTACGGACTGTACGTACACACATACAGTATTAGAAGCCATCCTGCATGCACAGACATGACCACCACAGATGAGGTTGATTAGATATAAAACACAAATATTTCAAGAATACTAATGAACATACTCTTTTTTCAGAATTGAAAGCCATTGAAGAAGAATTACAAAAGGAAATGGCGGTAAGTAGATTTTCTTCATTGGAACTTGATTTGCCTAGTAAGATGATGTGAAAGCTGTCAGCACCTGTGTTTAACACCACAGTATGTTGGTTACATCCCAGCATGTCAGCTTGATGTGAAATGAAAGCCTAAAGTGATGCAGGTCTCAGATTTTTTCTTGTTTTGTGAGACCAACATGTATGTGTAGGGTGCTGAAAAACCTCGGTACATAATCATGAGAATCAGGGCAAACTAGGGCTGGGACGATTCACCGATGCATCGCGCTACATTTAAGTTTGACACAGCTATCGTATCGTGGACTGGTGTATCGATACAAAACGATACACAACTTTTTTTCAAAACAGTATTATCTTAAACACGTTACAGTACATATTTAGAGAAAAATACGCAAGTATGATGGAGTTGCTTGTTTGTTTATTACAATGGTGTTATTGTTAAACACAAATACCTTGAAATAAATCATTTTAAATCTTGATACCGTGTCATTCTTTCAAGGTGTATGTATTGTGATACGTATCGTATCGCAGGTAAAATATCGCGATATGTATCATATCGTGACATGGTGTATCGTCCCAGCCCTAGGGCAAACCAGGTTCAGACCTACTATCACAAGTTCCTAGCGTGCCTCTAATCCTGCTAAAAGTGTAAAATGCATGTGGTTGGTATTTCATGTAAATGTTCTATTCAGCACTGCATGTGTTCATGATATAACAAGTAAGACATGATTCTTATCACTAAGAGTAGGTAAATACATTCAATTTCCACATGGAATGGAAGGTCTGGCCAACACTTTGTGTCTATATGGTATATGATTTTTTATTACCATGGTTACCAATGCTTAGAAAAATTCAATGCATCATTTCCACAGGGAATGGATGAAATAGATGATCTTCCAGAAGATGGTGAGTAAACCTGCATCAGTTATCTATAGTACCTAATACTTTGTCAAATCATTGTGGTAGTAGTAAGCTGATCTTTGGAAATCTAAGCATATCTGACTTTTCAGTTCAAGAATGTTTTCAAATACATTATAACTTAATGAGAACTTTTAAATGCTTATCATTCATATCAATTATGTAAAAATCACTCTAATTTGATGTCTTTAAGCAAAATGTTTTCCATATTTCTCCATCACCTAATTTCAGCTTTAAGAGTAGAGAAGCTCTTATGTTCTTCACTAAAGCTGTGACTACTAGAAACTGCAACCAGTGATGTGCTCTGTATATTACACTCAGGCCTTACACGCTGTAAGTGTAAACGTGATTGATTTCAGAAATGGAAGATGAGATGAATGTGGGTCGGTTCGATGATGACCTGCAGAGGAAAGTAATGCTTCAACAACAGATGCTGGAAGCAGAACGTCAAAAGGATGCCAGCATGATGGTGTTTGCCCCACCCCCTGGAGTCCCACAGCCAATGCAGCAGCCCATGCAGGGTGTCCCTCCAGGTATGCCCCAGGGTATGCCGCCAGCCGGGCCTCCACCCGTACCCCAGCAGGTACAGGGGATTCCCCCACCAATGCCCCCACCGATGTCTCAAGGAGCCCCGCAAGGTCTTCCTCCAGTCCCCCAACCCCTGGGTCAGAGTATTGGTCCCCCTGGGCCACCAGGAATGCCTCCACAGGTCCCACACAGTGTGCCACAAGGTGTGCCACAGTCAGTTCCTGGTGTCCCCCAGCAAGGTGTTCCACCTGGCGTTCCTCCACGTCCTCCTCAAGGAATGCCACAAGGTGTTCCTCCAAATATCCCAAGAGCTTTACCTCCAGGTATGGAAGAAGGGATGAGTCCAGAATTGATGCATAAGGTGATGCAGCAGCAGCAGATGTTGGAGATCGAGAAGATCAGAGAGCAGGTGGTGAGACTACTGGATTATATTGCTTTTTAACCATATACATGAACTGAATTGGTCCCCAGCAAAGTAATGGATCGTGAGCTCAAAATATCAGTCCCTGTTTTTTCTGGTGCAGACTTGACAAAGATGCGATGAGAATTCCAAAGCTGAATAAGTCTTCCTCACCTAAATTTATTGCCAAAAGAAGTGGATATTTGGTGTTCACAAAATGTGTAACATGTTATGTATTGATCCTCTTCAGTGTCGAGAAGAAGGAAAAAGACATATTTTTTTGGCATTTTTGGTATGTTATTATACACTATCTCGATTACAGATCCATTTTGACCGACCTCATCAGCCTATGGTGATGATGGAAAATCAACAATCAGGTGAGTGGAGTGTTGATTATTCATTCTGTGACAACACAGATGCAAGTATACTGCAGCCTTCACTATGAATGTCCAATGTCAACAACAGTAAAGTGTTAGCATCTGGTGCGAATTGTAATAACGACTGACAATGCCATAAAAGTTGACTGTGCAGCCTCCACAGGCATATTTTGGAGACAGTTTATTACAGTTAAACCAGTAAACATGAAATATTACCGAAGCCATGTCTATTTTTATTAACATGAGCCCCTGCTGCAAAATGCTTGTCATAACATCTCACTGAAAAGCTGGTTAGGTAGTTTCTATATGTAGTGGATGCTGTTTGTAGATGAAGGCCACAATGAGAAATCAGCAGTGTTCTGTAACTATATGTCATCTTACCCAGATGGAATAAGTAGGTGTTCATACTATCAACCTCTGTGTTGTCTGTTTCACAAATGACTTTAGATATTGATATTCCTGATTGATTGATTGATTGAGTGAGTTTAGTTTTATGTCGCTTTTAGCAATATTCCAGCAATATCAGGGTGCAGGACACCACTTATGTGGGGATTTGAACCTTGGTCTTCGGGGTGACGAGCGAATGCTTTAACCACCAGGCTACCCCACCGCCCTCTTGATTGAGGTTTCATGAAACAATCCGGCATTATGTTGTCAGGTCCCACAGGACCTGGACCTAATCAAGGCTTGCCCCATCCAAACCAGATGTCCCAGCCTGGCCCAACACCCATACAGCCTCCTCCACCAGTCTCTCAACCAGGACCCCCTCCCCAGGGACAGATGCCTCCACGGCCAATGGCGATGCCTTCTTCATCTACAGCTGGACCTCCAGGTGTCCCACCACAAGGCATCCCACCCCAGGGCAGTCAGCCTCACCCACCTCAAGGACCCCCACAGCAGCTAGTGCGGCCACCGCCGTTGATGGGAGGCCCCCCAGGAAGTCAGCAACCTCCCCCAAGACTGCCACCTCCTCAGTTAGATGACAAACAAGCAATGACACCTGTGAGTTATCAATATTATGTTGTACCAGGGGTATTTTGTAATAAGGCTGGTTTTCGAACTATGTTTTTGTTATCATAGCCTACTCAAATGTACAGCTGACATTTGTCAAAGCCAGATTACAACAGATTATAGTACTTTTGGGGTTGAGTACCATCCAGGATGGGACTCAACCCCCAAAGTACTAGAATCTGTACTTTACTGAGAAAGTATAATCCCAAATAAAACATGTGTTCTTTTTTCACCACTTTCTATAAGGCTTTGTGCATTCAAACCAAATTAGTTCAGAAGCAGTTCCATATAATGTATTACATGGGAGGTGGTAGGTGTAGCACAATTATTCACTAGTCTATACAGAGGCTTATCCACTGTTCTTTTTGCCATCACAGTTAGATTGTGAATTCCTCACATTGTTACCATTACACATGTAAAAGGTAATACAAGTTATGTTTACTTCAGATGGAACCACGCCCACCCCAGCCACTGCCCAAGGAAATCCGCCTGCCCCAAGCCTTGGAGAAGGTTCTTGAGTTCAAGACAGTGAGAGCCCAGGAAGTTGGCGTCACACCAGAGGAGCTAGAGCACCTTGACAAAGGAGATGGTAAGACTGTGTGGATATGTCATACATGCCTGATAGTGAATCTGTCTGTATGCCAAGTCACTCTCATTGTATCAGACATTCTATATGGTTACTCCATAGGGATACATTTGTGTATATCCAGAGAAGACTAAAGGTCACATAAGCTGCCGACATCTGTAATTATAGAAGGATTATGGGTTTGTTAAGACTGGCATGATGCAAATGTTCAGTGATGCTGGGGCCTGAATGTCATGACCATGCCTGGCATATATTCTAGATGACGAGGATGACCAAGACTATGATGATGAAGAGGATGAGAGACAGGATCTGGAGGGAGATGTTGATGAGGAAGAGGAGGAAGAGGTCAAAGAAGCCCCGCCCAAGGCTGCGAAGGAGGTATGATACCTTATTTTGTGTGTTGTTTGCCAATAGATGGACATGACCCACAAGATGTATAATCTGATAACTCCTGTTGTGTTTTATATATGGTTTGGGCTGTGTAATGATTTTGCTTTTGCTGTTCTATGATTGTTCTTGACCTAGGAAACTTTCTGAGACCAGAAATATGTGGAAGTTGTTGATTTTGCTTTTGTTTGGTATTTAATGTAACTTTCCCTTGCCAGTCCAAAAACAAGCGCCGTAAGAAGAAAAAGAAGAAGGCAAAGAGAAGTCGCTTACAGGAGCAGAAACTGCAGAAGAAGATTGAGCAAGACTCTGAGAAGAGAGATGAAGAACATGTTCACATAGAGTAAGTGGGATCTAGAGTAAGAAGCTGCCTATTCACATGGTAGGGACCTAGAGTAAGGAAGGACCTGTACACAGAGTAAGTAAGGAAGCCAATGTTCACATAGTGAGTGGGGGCTGGAGTAAGGAGTGCCCTGTTCACATAGTAAGGAAGTTAAGTAAGGATGGGCCTGTATTCATAGTAGGGAGCTGAAGTAAAGACCGAACTATACACATAGTAAGTTGGGAGCTAGAAAGAACCTGTAGTAACTGGGGACGAGAGTAAAGAAGGGCCTGTGCACAACATAAGTAAGGATCTAGAGTAAGGAACGACCTGTACACACAGTAAGGATCTAGAATAAGGAAGGACCTGTACACAAAGTAAGGGGGGAACTAAAGTAAAGAAGGACCTGTACACAACATAAGTAAGGATCTAGAGTAAGGAGAGACCTGTACACTCAGTAAGGATCTAGAGTAAGGAGGGACCTGTACACAAAGTAAGGGGGGAACTAAAGTAAAGAAGCACCTGTACACAACCTAAGTAATGATCTAGAAGAAGGAGGGACCTGTACACACAGTAAGGATCTAGAATAAGGAGGGATCTGTACACAAAGTAGGGGGGGAACTAAAGTAAAGAAGGACCTGTACGTAACATAAGTAATGATCTAGAGTAAGGAGGGACCTGTACGCAAAGTAAGGATCTAGAATAAAGAAGGACCTGTACACACAGTAAGGATCTAGAATAAGGAAGGACCTTTGCACAAAGTAAGGGGGGAACTTAAGTAAAGAAGGACATGTACACACAGTAAGGATCTAGAATAAGGAAGGACCTGTACACAAAGTAAGGGGGGAACTAAAGTAAAGAAGGACCTGTACATAACATAAGTAATGATCTAGAGTAAGGAGGGACCTGTACACACAGTAAGGATCTAGAATAAGGAGGGACCTGTGCACACAGGAAGTGGGAGCGAGAGTAAGGAGCAACTTGTATACAGAGTTAGTAATCTCTAGAATAAGGAAGGACCTGTTAATATGTGTACCATGTCTGTAACATCCTGTGTTCTGTGTAGGTATGTGCAGGAGCAGCTGGACCTGGACCCAATGGATCCTAACTACCACACCTTTGCCATGATATTTGATGCTTTCAAGGTAATCATACTGACTTTCTCTTGTTGTTTACTATAAAAGCAGATTATTAACTAAAGTGAAACTATGCTTATCACCATCTTCTGATGATGTTTTCACATTATGCAATTCTTTGACTTTTGTGATTTATGAACCATGACATTTTATGGGGTTAATATCTTCTGTATCTTCTGAATGGGAGATAATACTAGGAAGACAATACTAGATTAGCACTGGGAGATAGAACAATTTTGTAGCTGACTCGGTCATTCACAATAAGTTTCTACTTGAATACGGACTGTATTTTCCAGATTTCTGAGCCAGAGAAGCCCAAGGAACAACCAAGAGCTGAGGAGAAGAAACCTGAACAGAAACTGGCTGAAAAGCTGGTACCGAAATTGGACGACAGTGACAGCGACAGTGATGATGAGGTGAGTGGATGCGAGGTCCTCTCATACAAATTCTTTAGTGCTTGAGGAGTTGCTACAGTTGTAGGACATAGCACCCTTGTAGAAGTGAAAGTTTGTGAAAATGTTATTCAGTTCATTTATTTGTGTTCATGATGTCTGAAACATTTACAACTGTTGCTATTTGACAGATATTGACTCTCTTTTTTAATGACAATTTGAAAATGAAAGGATTACCATGTATGGCTGTTGCATGTACCCCATTGTAAGATGACAATTTAGCTTCCAATGCCTTGAATTCAGTTTGAAAAACTCTAGTCCTTCTGAATATCATGGTTAATGTTTTGGATGGAACTCATCTATAAATAACTCTGTCTGTACATATCTATACCCTTTGTCTGCCTCTTGTTGAACTTTTTTGTAATATACACTTGTAACTACCGGTATGTGGAGAGGGCTTATTTAAGTTGGATAACTTGTGCCCAATCCGTTTCTTAATTGAATAAAATATGTTTCAATCACCTCATCTATTCAACCATCTGATGCACTGTTAGGAGCAGAATTACATGCACATATATGCACCTGATGGGTTCCAATCCCTTAGCTTATGGCTCTTGGTATGTCTGTATCTAACCTAAGCTCATAGGACATGCTTCATTTGAAGTGCTGTTTATAGCAATACCCCTACTCACTAATTCTCCCTCTCATACAGGATGCACCACCAGAGGAAGAAACTCCAAAGTTGTCAAAGAAGAAGATGAAGAAACTGACACGACTGAGTGTGGCACAGCTCAAACAGGTAAGTCCCATATAGTGGTGAATACCTGATACAGTTTATCCTTCCTTGTTATAATCCCTATTTATCAACCTGTATTTTATTATCCCCCGCCACGAAGTGGGGACAGGTTTTCTCAGAAACTGTTATAGATAGGGAAATTTGGTATGTGTTTTCAGGACATGAATGCCTTTATCGAGATCGAAAACAGAAACCGTGTTACAATTTGTTACAGAGCTATGACCCTTATGCGTTTCTTGACTTTGTGCACGATATCGCCAATGGGGGACAGATTTTCTCAAAAACCAAATGTGGTATGTGTTTTCAGGCCATGAATGTTGTGGTGTAGTTAAGAAAACAAGAACCATATAGGAACAGAACACTGTGGCGGTGGACATTGATGACCATGTCTTCTTGTTTTACCTCTTGCAGCTCCCCATTCTGAAGCCTCTGAATGCCCATTCTGTCGGGCTCTTGGCACCTGGTATGACTATGTGTTACAGTTGGATACCTGTTGTTCTCTCCCCATGAACTTGGTGGAACTATGTACAACATATTGATACATGTGTTACAGTTGGTGACCCGACCAGATGTGGTGGAGATGCAGGATGTTACAGCAAGAGATCCACGACTTCTCGTTCATCTTAAGGTAAGGTTGAGGAAGATCATATTGAGGCACTTCCATCTGAGAGAGAACATGTTAAGACTCTGATGCAAACATCCCTTAGAGCCCTGACACAGTTGTTGAAGAAGGTTCTCGTTAATCCTTTGACACTATGTTAAGACAGACGTTCTTTCATGAAAGGTCATGTTAAAACCTTTACTCACTCAGTTAAGAAAGATCATGTCAATGCTCTCACATACAGTTGAGATCCTCTCTGTGTAGGCCACAAGGAACACAGTGCCGGTTCCACGCCACTGGTCTTACAAGAGGAAGTACCTGCAGGGGAAAAGAGGTATTGAAAAGCCGCCGTTCGAGCTGCCTGACTTTATCAAGGCCACCGGTATTCAGGAGATGAGAGCAGCACTGGCGGAGAAGGTAAGTGTTTGGGCTTTGTGCAGATATAGGTGTTTCCTAAGTCCAGTTCCCCTGCACTTGGTCAAGACATTTTGAAAACAGAACAATCCTTGTTTAGCATTGTTCTGTAGGGATATTGCTTCCTGTGGCAGTAAACTGACAGTGGGCAAAGATGGCCCTGTTGTTGAGTTACAGAAATTTTATTTTCAGAGTTATGCCCCTTAAGCCAGATTGTCTGATCATAGATTTTGATCCCAGGTTTACACAGATTCTGATATTTGGTTTGTCAGCCAGTTCTGTGGGTTTCACCAAACTTTAGTCTTTCCTCCCAGATTTTGACCCATCTCACTCACTTTGTAAACGTCCCTATCACCTGTATGAGACAATAGAGCTTATGTCAATGTTTTGGCCATCAGGAAGATCAAAAGACACTAAAGGCCAAGATGCGAGAACGAGTACGACCAAAGATGGGCAAGATTGACATTGACTACCAGAAGCTCCACGATGCCTTCTTCAGGTTCCAGACCAAACCCAAGATGACAATACATGGAGATCTGTACTATGAGGTGAGACAACAAATACAAAGTTAGGAGCTCTCCTAAAAACAAAGTTGCTCATTTGTTTTTATGTCCATGTTTTGGTCTTTTCTATACATATTTACAAACCAACTATTCACAAAACAAAGATGACGTTTTTTTCATATCCTGCTGTAAATCTTCAACTTGTAATCGTTCCTTTGTCTTGACTTTTCTTTTCAGAAATGAAACTTAAAAAAAAAGAGGTTTAGAAGTAGATTTTCTATTTGTATTTTTATCACCCACCTTCTTTTGATTAAAAGGTTGAAACAAAGTCCTTGTGCGTTATATGCCCTATGATAATTGAGTTTGAAAGTTGTTCCAAGATGATAGATTTACACTACACAATGTTGGTCTCCTGCTGCAGGGCAAAGAGTTTGAGACAAGACTAAAGGAGAAGAAGCCAGGCAACCTGTCTGATGATTTGAAAGTTGCTCTTGGAATGCCAGTTGGGGCGGTAAGTCTCAGAATGTACCTCAGGGATAACAAAATCTATCTGAGGGATAAGCTTAGCACATGTATCATGCTTCAGGTTATATCTGAATACATGTCATTTGTTCAGTGGATGTGTTGCAGCTCACTTTATTGGTGTTAATTTCTGTGGTATATGTGATCTCTGTACGTGTTTATGTGTTTTATTTAGAACTCAGACAAGGTTCCACCACCATGGCTGATTGCTATGCAGAGATATGGTCCTCCTCCTTCCTACCCAAACCTTAAAATACCAGGACTCAATGCTCCCATTCCTGAGGTAGGTCAACTTCATGTTCACTCTTGGCTTGATAAACTCAGGGGTAC
Source organism: Haliotis laevigata (assembly GCA_008038995.1). Lineage (NCBI taxonomy): Eukaryota > Metazoa > Mollusca > Gastropoda > Lepetellida > Haliotidae > Haliotis > Haliotis laevigata. The sequence continues at coordinate 69,956 of VKKT01000420.1, forward strand.
ATACAATAGTACAATGTACAGATTCTTAATGTAATACCTATGAGAAGTATTGTGAGGAGTAAAAGACACACTGACAGAGTATGCAATGTTATTCCAAAGAATACACCTGGGATCAAAGGCACCTGAATATCACATTTCTTTTTCAGAGAGATCGTCCTTGGGGTACATATTATGCATTTTCCGGCTGAAAAATGTCCTGTGACAGTTGTATCAATGTTTTTTGAATAAAAGGTTGTACAATAAATAAACTCTTTTATTTATTATACGGACCCTACCTCACGGAGTTACCTCCCT
>VKKT01000420.1:116503-127705 GCA_008038995.1 Haliotis laevigata
TGGTCAAATTACTGGTGTGCATTGGTCTCCTACCAATGATCAACTTGCAGACTGTTTCACAAAGCATGGAGCCTCATCGTTTCCATTATTGAAAGCGGTACATGATGGAACCCTGAACCTAACAACAATAAAACATTCCTAGATACAAGTGAAAGAACTGAACTGTGTAATAGTCCTGATGATGTGCTAGCTCACACACATTGGTTGAATGCACTTTTAACACTTGAACTTTAATTTTTTTTAACCAGTTCATTTCAATTTTATTTTTACATTTTAAAATTACAGCAAAAACAAAATATTTAACACTTCACATGTATATATCGGTGCACAGATATGTTTTTAAWTTGTGAATGCTATTACGCCAACTTGACAAGTTAATTTTTTTAAGTTTTAAGGGGAGATTGTTAGCTAGCGTAATATATCCCCAAACCGGAAGTTTACATGCTTCGAATGCAACAGCGCATGACCAGATGCCTCATTGTAAGCAAGCATCTCATAACATGTATTGTCAAGCTGAAGAGAAATCAGCAAACAAACAAAAGTAAATATATTGAAAATACAGTTTTGAACATTCAGGCATAAATAATGATGCAAAAGTTAAGGACTTGAAACAAAACGTCTCAAAGATAAAACCATTTCACTTTGATAAACATTTGCACAGTAAAATCATTATGTACATAAAGTACAAACAATTAAGATTTAATTTTACTTTATTATTTCTAGTTATTTATTCTTTCCATAAGTTATAAAAATTGTTCCATTTTACACATTTTCCATATTTCACCATGAAACAGAATGGAACCCAGGACTTGTGAACACACAAACCACCAGGCCACCCAACCACCCCTAACTACTGTTGCAAGTGCAGCTACCACTGTGTTGAGCTAGACTACAAGTTGTATGATATAATATATATATATGACTTCATGCAGTTATGTTTCTACAACATGGTGATACTTCTCTACATCCATCACTAAACCCCAGCTCTACTTTCACTTCACAACTCCAAGTGCATATACAGCATGTGACATATGTTAAACAGTGATTCCTGTACAAAAGCAACTTAGCACTGCCTTAAGTCAGTAACAGTGTTACGTGTCTAGAGAACAGAACTTGTGTTGTTCTGAGGAAGTCCCATTTGAACTCTGCTGTAAACCTGTCACTTCCCTGTTAAAACCCTGTTATTACTAAAGTCTTCTTAAAACTCGGCCCTACAGAATTTACAGAAATAACATAATCAGAAAATATGACCTCTTGGTCATAAAAAGTTTAAATAAAGATGCTGAGTGAAAAAACATTTTGGAGAAAATGTCATCAATTACAAAAGGGTAAAGAAAATATCCTTCTGAAAAATCTTGTTCAGCTAATGTTATTGCATTGTTAAGGAAAAAGGTGTCTAACTAAATAATCTGTTCTGCTTCGACTAGAGGGCTGTCATTGTTTAACAGCTGTACTTTTACTTCCCAAATATTGTGCATACCAAAGCGCTAGGGCTGTTATATCGACAGCTGGGTAGTGTACACAGGCCCAGGTCCTGATTGTCATGGAAAACATGATAGCTTCACACCTATTGCTCTCACTTATATCCATATTAAAGGAGTACTTTCACTATTTCCCCAGAGATTATTTATTTGTCATTTTATCTACAAAGTATCCAGATAGACAAAAGACAGTCTACGTGTGTGATTATTCTGTCTAATTATTGTTTCAAATTTTGCATGTTATTATTATCAAAAAAGGGCTCAGTTCTCAACCAATAGGTTTCAATTTAATACAAACAATAACTTCTAACATCAAAACATTTGGCAGCTAAAGCAATTAGAGGCTAACCTTACCACATTACCACTTATAATGAATACATCATCTTCAGTGAAACACAATTAATCTTTACTTTTCACAACCAATACATATAAATCCCAGGATTCTACTACAAACATGTGTTACTACAAAACATATATTCTTCATTCCAAAGACGTACCCTATCAACTTCAGTTTCTATCAAGTATGATACTCAATTATTTCCTATTAATGACTCACAGGACGTAACCAAGTACAAATTAACATTACCGGTAAGTCTAGAACATGAGTTTGAAAATTGAGCTTGCTTTTCATTATCTTTATATCTTATCCACATTTAGCAGAAAACAGCCCATTAACAAACTTGAACTTTATGACTATTATGTATTTTGTATGGAATGAAGCAGGTCATTAGCAAGAAACAGAAAGGGGGCATGGTTCTGCTTACCATAGTCCATTTCTGTTTAAGATTTTAGGGTAAAAAGAAAAATATACAAATTGTGAGAAATGTGTTGGAAGTTATGTTTTTACCCCCAAAACAAATCACTCATGTAATGCATCAGACCTGACGACCACTAGACAACAAAATAACATATATGCTAATAAATATATAATAGCAAATAAATATTTCAACTGTTTGCATCTATCAACTACAAAAGTAAATGTGCATACAAAACTAAAAGAAATAACAAACAATACCCTGAAAGATAGCATTAGCCTACTTCATGTTTAAGGAAAAGTTCAGACAAACACACTGAAACACAGAAATAGGTACAGAAGCTCACCTATATTACATAACCCATATAACCATATAAAACTAGCTGTATTTACTTCCCACCTCAATGACATTATCACCTTCTCCTGATCTCTGATTGTTTGATAGGAATAGTTTTGCCAATATTGTATTTCCTTCCAGACACAGATTATTAATTACAAACACATACTTTCATCTTATAAATTAAAGCCACATTATCATAAGAAAGCTGCACTACAATTCCCACAAATAACAAAAACTCAATACCATATAAAGTTTAAGGCATCCTATTGAACTGAGAATAAATGGTTCTCTTGACAATAATCAATAAAAAGAAAACTTGTGTTTTCCACAGATTAAAGCTGTCACAATTGAACATTTACACACATATATTCCTATTTTTGGAAATGAGGTACTATAAAACGTTGCAAACGCCATCAATAGTTTATGGGGTCTCTTTGCACACATTCTGTTGACCATGACCTCCAGAAAAGTTTATTCCACAGGAAGGCAAGGACAAAACGTCAGGTCTGCCAAGTCATGTGAATGTACACTCATAAGCTTACAATTGACGGGGGTCACAACCTGTAGGAATATTTAGTAACTAATGACCTTCAATACATCAATCAAATGTCACCGGTTATTTTGTGCATCAGGTCAGGGCGTATAAAATGTTATCAATATTCTAATATGTATGTAGTATGCTTTGTATTAATAATAATGATGTTTTGGTTTATTTTGCAGCAAGAAAAATTTCCCTTGGGGCAAGTTTGTTTTATCTTAGGGTAAGGGGACTCTGGCAACTATTGCAACTATCTATTAATTTTCCATGACAGTGAGTAAGTGAGTGAGAAGGGAGTATGGTTTTACACAGCTTTCAGCAATATTCCAGCAATACCATGGTACAGGACACCAGGAAAGGGCTTCACATTTTGAACCCATGTGGGGAATTGAACCCAGGTCTTTGGCTTTAATCACATGGCCACCCCATTTCCCTGCCCTTTGCACTTATTGACAAGATGGCCATTACCTTCATTTGTAAAGTATAATTGGCAACTGTACCTCTCTCTATCAATTTTTTGTAATTACATAACTATGACTATGCAGTATACAATTTTTAATGTTTATTGATAGTTCTTATGTTTGGGATGAGGAAGTATTCATAGGAAATGTTTAGTCACATGTGCTACTTGAAAGTGTTGTAAAACAGGTGTCAATATTGCTATGGCTACTGTTTATATCTGGGACAATGAGCAACCTAATCAGTAGGGCTGCGCTATATAACCGGTTTANCGGTATTTACCGGTTCAGACATGAAAACGATAGTATTGCGATACGCTGATCGAAAACCGGTATTTTGACATGCATTCAGAAAACTTTGTAACACTCGGAAATCTTCGTATATTTCCGTTTTTTTTAATTGTTCTTTTCCCTGTTTCATTAGTGCCAAAAGTTACTTACATTTTTATTTTGTCATGATTAAAAGTTTTTTTATAAAAGGTTAATCAATCATAGTGATTTGTTGTATTTTTGCTTTATAATCAAGCATTAACTCGATTATAAGTAGCTTTTGTTAAAAAAATAATCCTTGCAACATATTGCAATACATATCGCAATATATGCATCCGCATCGCAATATATCGCAATATGAAAATTCTCTGCAATACCCACCCCTACTAATCAGTGATCATTTGATTGATTCTTTGTTTTTACTTTTCGTAACAACCTGGAGCTTGATACACTCAGCCACACCAGCTGATGAACTGTGCATACAGTCAGTGTCCGTCACAACTTTTGGCCTATAATCACCAAATGATATTTTCTGAGGAAATTGTGTAAAGCCCATGACCAATGTCCCTTGTTGCCATACTGCTGGTTGGAATATTGCTAAAAATAGTGTAAAACCTCCTGCACTCACTCACTTTCACTAATACATAGGTGAGGAAGAAGATTTTGAAAACCTCTTTAAAAGAAAAGATTGCTTACTTAAGATACTATACTAATATATATATCGACATACTACCAGCATATATGAAGATATTTTGTGGGCAGGTAAGTTTTGGTCAGGGCTGGCAAGTTTTACATCTAACCAGCCCTGTGGTCTGGCTGAAATTTTTGGGAGTTTCCTACCCTGATACTACACAAGTATACATAAACTTGGCAGCTCGACATACCAGTTATGTTTAAGGCAATGGGGATTATGGCTACAGACATCTGTAACAGTCATATAAATGTGATGTGTTACATGTTACTTCATGTGCCTGACAAGGATGCACCTTCCCTTGCTTAAACACAGAAGAAGGCTGTGGTTGGTGGCATCCCTATTTAGCACATAGTTCATGGCAGGAACTGAATCGTGACAAAAAGGAAAATGGTGAGTGAATTATGAGTGACTCTTAGGATTTTCTTCCTTTTTTAAAATGATTATTGGGACTTTCATTGTAACTTTCATTTTCCACAACATAATCAAGCTATATATTTGACTTGGATTACTGTCTACTATAATATATAGAGAAAATACTAAACGATGTCCTGTGTAATACCACATTTGTGAAACGCTACCAATACCATTCACGAGTTTCATAAATATGGTATTACACGGGACATAGTTTAGTATTTTATTTTTAAATCACCCAACATCAGCAAAATAATATCGAGCAAAGTACTTCTTTCCAACGAATTCAACGACAGTGATGACTCTTTAGCAAGGGCTAATACTATTGTGACAGAGGTATTAGCATTGTAACATCATAACTGTAAACCACTTCTCGCAGGATGTTATTACACAATGTGTAATAACATTGTAAAATTATTAATCAGTGATATCTTCAATGGGTCAGTAATATATAGCAAGCTGCACTATGCACAAATTATATTACTCTCACCACTGATCTCAGTCTATGTTTATGTAATATTATGTGGAAGAATTTAGTCAAAATAAGACAGCTGCTTCGATTCTTCCGTTTCTGACTACACCTGAAAGATTTGGTAGATGATTTTAGTACAATAACAGCAGTCACATGTACAAAAGCATGGCTATAACGTTGACATAAGAACTCACTTTAATGTTTTTGGCATTTATGGTATAAATATGGAAGCTGCTATACATTTATTAATTAGTCAGCAATAACAACAGAATGCATATTCAATTACTAATACAAAAATTGGTGACGATACAAGATACCAGTAAGTGACATTCGTCAACAAATGAATGCAAAACATGCCCTGCTCACTCTATTATTAGGAAACAGATAGGTTGGTTGGTTTGTTGTTTAACGCTGCACTCAGATATATTACAGCTATATGACTGTAACTAATCGAGTCCGGACCAGACAATCCAGGGATCAATAGCATCAACATACGCAACTGGGATACAATGACATGTGAAAACCAAGTCAGCAAGCCTGCCCAGCCGATCCCGTTAATCACCTCTTACAACAAGCATGGGTTACTGAAAACTAATTCGAACTCTGATCTTAACGGGTCAAGGAAACACAAGTCTGCAAGTGGGCTTGTTGTCTTTCGATTTATGAAAATACAAATGCAACAGAAAAGTGCCATGGAATTTATTTTCAATATCTTTTTAAATGTCTTCCATTTAGTGCACTCCCTCACTAAGGCCATACAACTGCAAAATTGGTATCAAATGGACTGTTTCATTATCTAAAATAATAAAAGCTTACTTCACTGTAAATTTACCTTGAAATAAAATAATACACATTTAATTAGAATTATTAATCTCATTGGAGTGTGGGGAAAGTGGACAACTGATAAATCTGCAAGACATAAGCTCAGATTGACCAGGTCAAATGAGCTAAAACAAGTGTTCTGATTGTGGTATTGACAAAGGCAATGTATATAGACACAGTAACATCAGTGTTCTCAGTGTAATACCCACCCATAGCTATCCTGTACGGCAGCTCACCAGCACAATCGTTCGGAACCAACGGCGCACACTTACGATGACAGTTGAACTTGCAATCTAAAATGAAAAACACTTACTTAAATGATATATTAGACAGAAACGAATGTGATATAGGAAAGGGAAGTTTATAAGGCAGTGAAGTTTATTAACCTTCTAAGTTTGAGTAGAGCTGTGACATCACTCTTCTGAAAGCTTGATTTGCTGTGAAAGGGGATTCTAATTCTACAACTACTTTTTCCCTCCAATGTACAAATATTGTTATTATCTTCAAAATGGGATTGTCTTAAAAAAGCTGCATAAAATTATGACTAGTAACGACTCTTTTTGTTGGCCTTTGGCAGATAAACCTAAAGGTAAACTTACTCTACATTGAACACACAATATGTCTCTCACCCCTTTTATAAGACTGGTGTCATCAATTGTGTTTTCGTTTAAAGTATGTGTTTGATAATGATGATCTGTTGATTTTACAACAGCTTTCTGATATGCATATTTTGCACAGAGTATGTGTTTGGAGTTTAAGTGGTGAATTTGTGTTTTTAAATGTTCTTTTGAAATGAAAAGAGCTGATTCATAAACTGTGAAATGGAGTAACTTCAGATGTTCAGCCCGAACGAACAGTATATGCTAAAAGTTCATCACTTTATGGCTCAAGTTTTCACTGCATCACAACACTGAAATATTAACACACAAAAAACCATCTTGAATGGAGCATTTTCCTGTCAAGATGCAATTTCTTAGTTTCTATTTCAGTGGTCAAATAGTTTACACCAAAACCCATTGAAACAAATTCAAGATGTCTGGCTGAAGATCAGCAGTATTCAATTACAAAATCATTAAGAGATGATGAGATTTCAGTTCCATTACCAACAAGAAATGGTTGCAAATTATTGATTTTTAAACACTCTGAAATTGAAAACACTTAAACAAAATGTTCACAGAAAAGCCTCAAGTAACAGTCCTATTAACAAATAATACTAATCTGTGGAAGCATTCACTCTGTAGTTAAATAATAAATGATAAAATGTTCTTAGGCAAGATAAAAAATATAAAAGACATGCAGACAAATGGGCAAGCATTAAAAGTTACTTGAAACTATTTCAGTAAATTTTTTCCTTCAAACCAGATCTAGGATTAAAGTAATATATCATTCAGTGCACACCAATCATACATGACTACTTTGACAAAAGTTGCCCTAAGAAACACAATAGCAGCTTCACTCTTCAGAATCATAAGGATGTCTGCTCTCTGTGATCAATGAAGCCAAGTCGTAAATGTCAAGTTAGTTCAGTGCGACTATAACCTTTACATCAACAAAAATAGTGTACAATAGGCCAGTGCGAGGAAAACAGGTTGACATAATTAAAGACTACCAGAGACAGGTCACTTGCTTTGTTGAAAATTAGAAGTTACATAATGCATTTCCATTTTCCTTCTTTGTCAACCTTATTCTAAGAAGACGGTACCCTAGTCACTTTGGTGCCAAACGTACTGAACTAATTACAAGCCTCTGTAATTGATGAGGTAGGCTATCGACTTCCACTGCCACTGGCTTATGCTCTTGTCTGGGGTTCAAAGATGATATGTAAGAACATGTCATAGAGGGATATATCAAAAGAATCATGACTCTTTGTGGGTGAAATGTGTGAGGCAATTTGTTATATCTAATTGCAACTGATGTGTTAGCTTGAACAGGATCTTCATAAACAATCTAAACTCAAGCATTATACTGATAATTCTAGTAGTATACACAATGGGGCTACGGGACCAGGTACCCCCGAAGGGCTCAATTTAAAATTGCTTAGGGGTCTTGACGAAGCCTTGAAAAACGTGCGCGGAGAACTCGTGAACAACATGTGTAAACTGAACGAAATCGATGAGCACATCGCTCGCGAGAAAAGAAAACTCAGGATCGTGGACGACGATGAGCCATTAAAAACATCATCGAGAAAAGATTGCGCGACCTGGAAGACGAGAGACGGATCAGACTGGAAACCGCTTCCTCCAACCGGGAAGCCCTCCTATCACAAATCAGCCGCATGCTGGCCAATCAGCCGCATGCTCACACCATGTTGGCCGACAGGATCCGAATTCTGTTCCGGGAACAAGGAATCATCATCGCCAGTGTTCTCACGGCTTTGGGCTTCATCATATCGACCCTGGTCATATCGCTGACTGGCGGTGGTGGTACACCAAGCCCAACACCAACAAGCCCATCATCATCAGGCGACGACGACAGAGACTGCCGAAGCGCTGCCTGGCATCTTGGGCAGCATCGTTTCCTAGTTGTTAGGCTTCTTGTCGAAAACAGTCACGTGGCTTGGTCAAAACCTGTGGGCTTTCGTCATCGCCGTGGCGTCTGGTGTACGTCGCAGCTAAGGAATTTTTAACCAAATGAGGCACAGTCTCACCGCGATCCCGCTGACCACCAGCGCTGATTTGCGATCGACGTGCCGCTGATTGCTTGCCTGCACGTGTGCGGGCAGCTGCTACTGTTGTTGATGTGGTTGTGCTACTTCTACTTCTGGTGTCGGTGCCAAGATGCCTGTTTCGTACTGCGACACGACTCGACTCACGTTATTGATGTCCTGGTTCAAACCCAAATTTTGATCAGCGGTTGCGATGACGATTTCATTGTTGTAGCCCAACACTCTGTTAACCCTCAGTCGCATGTGGCTCGGAGCCATGTACAGTCTCACGCCGAACACGTAGTCGACTTTCGAACGGGCGTATTCCAGCGCATTTTCATTTAGCGTTCGATGGCACTTGGTACATCGATCTGTCTAGCAATGGCATCCTTGACGTTAGCCGAGAACTGTTTCTGCGCATCATAAGCCGTCCCTTCACGACCCATGACGGGTTTGCGTCTGCGAGAGCGTACGTTCCCACACGTACGTTTGAATCGAATCGTTTTATCTGATGACCCCGGCACGAGTAAACCCTTTTGAAGTGTCCAGCATGAACATTTTCCAATCATCAGCGGGTCCCTGCTCAAACCTCCAAACGCGGCAATCCTTGCTGTCGTCGAAAGCAATGTAATCGTCGTTCCACTCGTTCGTCTTGACGTAATGATACGACTTGTAACCCCAATCTTTCACCAGCTGTTTGCTGGCTTCCATGAGAGATATGTTGTGAATGATGGGAATGCCCAAACTGTGGTTCGGACCCGGCAAACGCCAATTGACCGTCTTCTGATCTAGTTCGAATTCACCGCAAACGCGTTCGTATGCACGTCGATTGTATGGATTTGTTTACAGCATTCCATGCCTTGTCCTGCGGAATCGGGTCGCTGATTTCTGTTTCACAGTCCCAGCCTTCTGAGATTCATGCCATAGTTCAATACACAAATAGCTGACCAATCCTTGTTGCATCTCCTTCATGCCAAGGGCCAGGCAGGTAATAACAAGTACCATCTCTTTACATCATTTGATGTAGCGAAAATTGAATCAGCTCTCTGAGCAGACTGACTAACGGGATCGGGTGGTCAGGTTTGCTGACTGGGCAGTCAAATCAAATCACACAACACTGGTTACAGGAACTCTATATAGGGTAGTAACAATGTAGTAGACTGTTAGTATCATGTACCATCCATCTAAAATACAACTCCAAACTGCTAGTGGCTAAAAGGCTTCCCTCCCAATCTCTACAAGAAAGCGCAAATCTCAAGATGTCCATTCTGATTCATAGTATCCTCCTCAATCTAAAACATATCAGAGGCTTGGCTTAATGAGGGAACGATTTGTAACGTGGAACTATGCCAAACTCTCATTTGAGTAGAGTCATTTGGACTGGTTGCTGTGTTCAAGCTTAACAGCAGCAGAAATTCTGTGCTTGGTTATCGAAACTGGAGAAGGAAATTTTGACATCACCACTGCATCAAGCTTAAGCAGAGTATAGGTCAAGGCTAAGTAGATCCAAATGGCATCAAGACAGAATAATACACTGGATAATTGATATGAAGAAGAGAGAAGGATGACCTGTACATATAATAGCTATGATACAAGTGTGAGATGAAGGTTAAACTATGTTTTTTGATCTTGTAACCACATTTGGACTTTTTAGTTGATTGTCAGTATCAGTTTGCTCAGATGTTTGTGTACTAAGGTGTCAGTTTATACAGATGTTAGAGTATTTTATATATTGGAATGTTAACTTACATCTGGCATACTTTGGAGTCAGGTTCTGCATGAGTAATCAATACAGTATTTTAAAGGTGCTGATTAATAAAGTTCCCCTTTACTCGGGTGGTGGATTATTCATAACGGTCAGTTTACACAATAGCTTTATCAGTTTAAGGTTATGCATGTATTAACTGTTGGGAGTATCAAGGTGGCAGTTAACAAGGTGATGGGAGTAACATGGTTCCAGTTTACATAGGAAAATGTAATTTTCTGAATAAAATTGATATTTTATACTTATCCTGACTCATGCTCTTTTGCTTTTCTCCTTCCTCTTGCGAACTGTAGTGGAACAATTGTATCTCCTATTGAAGCTCCCTTCAGTAAAAAACAGACGTAAAATCACTCCTGCCAAGAGTTATCCTCCCAGCTGTTTAGCTGGGAAACTGTGGCGCCACCGCCCCCACGTGCTTCACTCTCTCCTGATTATGAGCCCGACACTTGAATTTGCAGGGAAATCCAAAGTGTCTAGTGGGGAGGCTGGGTGGTCTTACCTCATGAGTCAGGATAAGTATAAAATATCAATTTTATTCAGAAAATTACATATT
>VKKT01000420.1:151917-163352 GCA_008038995.1 Haliotis laevigata
ACCGCATTCCAAACATCGACTTCTCTAGTGCATGTAGTGGGGGTCCCTATGTTTTGGCGTCTCGTGGACCTGTTTGTGGACAGGTATGTGGGAGGCCAGAAGTGGTGTGCTGCTGTGCTTCCAGGTCTTGTAGACGACATTCCAGAGAAACAAGGCGGCTATCGAAAAGGAAGGTCCACTTTCTACCATATGCAGCACCTTCTCGATATCCGGACGTGTCTCTCCTTCTTGTTCCTCGACGCTTTCCTCCTCCTGGAGTTGTTCGTCGTCCTTGTCCAGCCTCGACAAGATGTCGACCAACAAATTCGCGGTTTGCTGCACACGAGCCGACAAAGTATTCGCGGTTTGCTCCACACAAGCCTCGATCTTTCCCAGACGATAGTAGAAGTCATGGACGGTCGATGACGGAGCTGTCTCGCTAGCAGGCAAGATGGTCGATGGTTCTGCGGCAGCAGGCAATACGGTTGTGCTGGTGTGCGACGTCAGAGCTATCTTGCCGGCTGGCAATAGGGTCGAAGGCTCTGCAGCAGGCTCTTGCCATAGCTCGTACAGCCTTGTGGACCCAATACCCAATTTCCCTCGCTGGCTGGGAGCACAGCGCAAGGGGGGCGTATTTTTGCATCTGGTCCGTAGACAAATCTCTTCTTGGTGGCATGGTCTGTTTTTTCCTGGGTGGGTATATATATATTCCATACGTCCCATATGTCTATATGGGAATCCCAATCCTCTCCCATTTTTTCCTCGGGGAAACTCAAATGCAGTATTGTGCAAAACACTAATCTTTTTTGTGACTCTGGGAGCCGAATTGGCTAGTTTGGAGCTTATAGACTTGGTGCACCTATACGGTCCCGTTCCCCAATTCCCTATACTACTGGGGGAACCAGATACGAGGCACAGAGGCGGTCGAACCGGATATGAACCCACAATGGTGCACCCAAGGGAAGCAAAGCTACATAGATTACTAGTTCACCTGTTATCCCCACCTTGTCTCCCCTTAAGTGAAGGAAAACCAAGGGTTTTAACTCAGATTGACACTAAGAGATAACATCATCTCTTACTTCAGAATCACACCAATAGATACTGAGTGTTTCTTGTTACTGACAAATCACTGAAAATCAGTTCTTTCATGGATCAGTAGTCTGTATCATGGTGAGTGAACCATATTATTTTCCCTATCCAGTCATTACTAAACTGCTATAGCTCACATGGAATTTAGATTCTACACAGGTTCTGAATCTCATATTGCATAGGGCTAGAATTGTTTTCATCAAAATTACATATTTTCATAAAGTAAGCATCAGTCAACTATACTGCATCAGTGGTAGCATGGATTGCACATGCTTCATACAACTAAACAGATGAATATCAAAATCAACAGTCATCTACAGTGGAATTCATTACTCAGGTATAATTCTCTGTAGAAGTAGAAATATGAATGATTTTACACATACTGGAACATCAATCATTCATTTGCAGGTTGAGCGATGCTTGTAAAATGACCCTAAATTACAGTCAAGAGTGTATTATATGTTCAATCTTAGTAAATCTAATGATCTTTACACATAGTGTATATCATCATTCCTTTAACCGCCAGTAATGAAGTAATCAGTCTTGTTCTGATAGAATGCCTCCCAGGTAAACTCTATGAACACTGTACATACATTTCATGACATTCATCAACCTGTGCCTTGCAACACTAGCCTGAAGCCCAAGTCTAGTCCTGTTCAGAGAAGATACCATTCAAACCGGTAGAGGGATGAAACAAGAGTTCTTGCTAGCAGACAGACTAGTGATTGGGGAAGTGGTTAGTGAAAGGGAAGGTATTGACAGTGAGCAAGTTCAGGTTGGAGGGAAAAGTTCTGGTTTGTGGATAGTTCAAGGCTAGTTGAAGAAAACTCTGGTTAGTGGAAAATAAAGTTAGGGCTTATTTGAGTATCTTCTTGTAAGTCGAGAATAAAGTTTGGACTAGTTAGCAAAAGCTCTGGTAAGTGTAAGGTTTGGGCTAGTTAGGGAAAGTTCCAGCTTGTGGAAGCATTGAGTTAGTTAGGGAAAGTGAAAGGAAATTCAAGATAGTAAGGTAAAGCTCTGGTTAGAGGAAAGGAACGAAAAGCACTGGTTAGTCAAAAGGAAAGAAATGCTCAGATTAGTCAACAGGAATGAAAAACTCGATAGGAAAGACAATCTCTGGTTAGTGAAGGGAAAGAAAAGTTCTGGTTAGTCAAAAGGAAAGAAATTTCTGGATAGTTGAAAAATAAGTTCACAATAATAAGGCAAAACTCTGGTTTGTTGCAAGGACTTTCATGCTGGTTAGAGGAAAGCTGGTTAGTGGAGAGGATAGCTGTGGCTGGGTAAGGTCTAATAAGGACAGACATAACTGTAACTCACCTCTGTGTGATTCAACATGAATATAAATATTTTCATAGAAGCTGACGGAGACAGCTAATAAAATAAAATACTATTAAGATTTTTCCATCAGAGGCACTCAATCAATGTCTCAACTGGGTAAGCCCATTATTCAAAATAACTTCTTTTTTGCCTGTGTGTTGTTTAACGCCATAACTTAATGCAGTTTTCCAGCCATATGAGAGTAAGTAAGCAAGTCAGGGCCCCGTTTCACAAAGCTCTCGTAGGCCTAAGATCTCGTAACTTTTCTCGTAGCATTGGTACCTGCTATACTGTAACATAGGAGGTACGAAGGCTACAAGAAAAGTTACGAGAACTTAGGCCTACGAGAGCTTTGTGAAACGGGGCCCTGGACAAGACAATCCAGTGGTCAACATCATTGATCTACACAACTGGGATACAGTGACAAAAACATACCAAGCATACTACGGCAGCAATTGTAGACTCTGTCCTTATTCATGACAAAAATGTGCAAATATCAAAATATAAAACACATTTAAGCAATTTGTTTTTCTTGTAATATATTAAACTCTGTAAATGACCACATTGTCTTTTAGTCTGAAATCATTTATAGCATTCTACAATCTTATTTGTCAATATGCCAAACACACACTTTACAACAGACGCATAGGTAGGGCGTGAAACAATGAATGACTCCCCGACTACCATGCTCTGACAGACTGTCTGATGAGTCTGAAATTCAAACTGAACACTTTTAACCCATCACCTGCTTTCATAGAAAAAGAAATTCAAACAAATTACTATTATGTTATCATCTACTTTTGCTTATATACAAAAATAGTAAAATCATGTTGAAAAAAACTACCCACTGATTTACACATCTCTGCCAAAACCATTTTTAACCATTGTATAGCCCAATGTGTGTGTGTATCTATCTGCCCACTAGGATACCATGCAACAGCTTAACTGTGATAGATGTCCCACACAGTAAACTGACTTCGAGCTGACCTCTGATTCTTTTATTCCCTAAATTGCGAGCACCAAGCAGAAAAACAACAAGAACCATCTTCTAACATCTTTTCGAATTCCTCAGCTAGGTATCAGAACATCAACCTTCTGTTCTCCAGACAGAAGCTCTATCCCTTAGCCTGCAGTGAAGACTAGTCTAATAACCATGCTAGGGTTTAAACCAAATCAGAGGCCAAAGGGAAAATTATTAGAACCTGCCGAGGATAAGGATGATTCTTAGCAAACTGCCTATTCAGGTGCTTGATTGGGATAGGGGTGTTAATTACACTGATTAAGGTATCTATTGTTGCCCATGCTAATATTGAAACCACAGGATCAGCTTAGAAAGTTGATGCAGAGTGCATGGCCAGAGGTTTCATATATAATTAGCATGCTAAAATTAACAGCTGCCTTTCAAAGAACATATATGTCTGTACTGAGATGAGATCTCTACTGAGAGCAAAAAGACTCAAACGTCATATAATCAGGGTTATTAGCTCTTTAGCTGCCAGCCAGCCTGTGTAAAGAGAGAAAATTGGTTCACAGAAAACACTTGTAAAATTCAATTGAGACAAATACCCAGACAGGCACACAGATATCAAGGACATATAGATACAATTTCAACCAACAGTTTCTGATATTACGCAATATTTGTTGAAACAAGAACTACATTCAGTAACATACACTGAGAGTATTCTGGACAAAATAAGATATTTTTTCCAGCTTTTACCATGGCAGTATTGAGATTCAGGTAGTGTGTATTTGTTACTGACAATAATTAGTGTTGCAACTATGAATGTAATAATATCAGCAGAATGATTTGGTTTTGGTCCTCATGTAATCAAGTGATACTGATATTATTCATTGTATTATGATGCCATCACATTCTTGGGTGACATCTTGTCATGATGATGTCTGAATCATAACTGTGAAGGTTAACAAATGCAGAAGGAGAATGATATAGCAACTTTCTGATAACTTTTGTCATTTACAGTGTAGTTGAATATTAGATGTTTTCATATTGGACTGGGTTGTTGTTTTTTTATCTGATGTCATTTCTAGGCACTGAATATTTAATGAAATACACAAATCAGAAAAAAACAAAGTTTATCTCAGGAACAAGTGGATATCATAAGGGAAGCAACTCTGTATGTTGAGATTGTTGCCATCATACTATATGACAAACATCATGGGGCACTGACAACTAAAATACAACTATAGTGACTGCAGAACAGCCTTGTACATGAACCATGATCAAGTCCTACATGCTTCTTAATATGTAAAATGACAGGTATATAAGAAGTGAAGCAGAACATCAAAGGTAACTTTCAATACGTCACAAGGTTTCACATCATGAGCCAAACACAGTACTTAAAATAACAAGCACATAAATACACATCCTATATCATATTATCCACTATACTTCACTGGATTCATGACTTGTGAACTGTACAAAGAAAGGCATGCTAACTCCTTGCATAATTCACAAAATTCAAAGTAGTAACGCTCCATGGATTTAGTGATTCTGATAAAAAGAGTAGCAAGTGACAGGGATGCATCAAGATAACTACAGTAGACTAAACATTATTGTCCATTACTTTCGGCATTGCATTATTTGCATATTTTTTCAAGCACAGATCTTTTGTTAGCAAAGATTCTGAATTTGTTCCACTTGTTTCTCCTTGGTGTTAGATGTTTAATGCATAGCACATGAAGTTCAGTTGTAAAACTATTAGTGAATATCTTTGAAGTCAAGTCTTTCCAAATTTGAAATTTCTTTTCAAAGTGGTAAAATAGTATATGTATGATCATATCTGTTTTGCAAGTATCAAAGCAAAAATGAGGATCATGTTGGCAATTGACAGGAACTTCAATGAATTTCTTTTACATACAAAATGATAAATTGATTACATGTAGTTTACAATTTGTCAGATAATTGAAATGAAACTAGTATAAACTAAATATTAATGTGAAGAAAGTGCATGGAATAAACATAAATCACCTGTTTTATTCAACAGGAACTGTTCTAGTAATACCAACAAACATATTTCCAAAGAGTAAATTCAGATGTTTCCAACAGTGAAATATTACACTGACAAAACAACTTAGAAAATTTCATGCAAAATTAAAGTTCATTATCCAAATGAAACACAGAAATAATCAGAGAACATACTACTTTATGAAAACTATCTTTTTGCCGCCTCACACGAAGCCATCAGCTGCACAACCATTTCAAATACATCAAATATACCAAGACACCATATTGGGCTGTTCTGAGTTTTAAAAGTTAAAGGTGACAGCAATATTCATACTAAGATTGCTATTCAAGTGACCAAAGCATCTGTAGCTCAATCATAGGAAAGCAATCATCTCAGCAAGTCAATGAGCCTCCTTAGGTGTTGCTTCTTGGTAGTATGAAGTGATTCCTTCACCATGCCTTCGAGCAGTTGTTAGAGAGTCCCACTGTCAAGGTGACACCATTCATTCAGGCAGGATAGGCTGCTTCATGATGTAATGCATGATGTACAACTTCCTATGTTGTAATAGGGGGAATATACACTACTTCAGTATACAAATTCTGACAAATTTAATAGGCTTTCCTTAGAAGTTGACAGATGACTAAGTACACAAATTGTATGGATAACATCTTAAAATTACTCCAGCAATGTTTAGTATTGATCCCTATTTTTAACAACTTCTTCAAAATGCTATTCAGCAATATTTAGTATACATCCTTATGTTAGCAAGCCATAACTATATGGTATACTAAACAGGTTAAAGAAATTTGATATCTTAACCAGTTTGACAGAGGCCAGTATGCTACATAAATTGTTATAAACCCACAAAAGTGCAATGAACATTTGAATAATTGCCAGACACTTATTTTTTCTAAACGTCATTAAACTGCATCTATGCAACAGTTTGAGATAACGATTTGCTTTATTCATTTTAAATATTTTTTTTATTCCCTGTGGCTTAAGTGTTCAACTATGAGCTAATTTGTGTCAGGTGTATACTTTGTATTATGGTAAATTCTTGCATGACAGTTAACACTCACTATGTTGTCCATATGTGTGCACCCTTTCCATTTGGACAATTTTGAATACACCCCCCAAAAAAATCAAAATTCTGATGCTTAAAATACAATACTGACTATAAATTCTAATCTATCCAAGTAACCTCAACCCCTCTTTAGCATCTCTTACAATAGCATGTCTTGAGTGAGCAAATACACTGCACCTCAATTATATTTATGTGGCATATATGTGGTGCAAAAATTTAAAAAACTAAAATTGATCCACACAATGCTAATGTAGCATTAAACATCCATGATACAATGTAAACATTGTTTTGTGCCTCAATCAGGCAAACCACCAAGTTTGAACACCCAATACTCATGAGGTGGCACTTACAACATGTGATACAGTGAACCTATTCTTCCCTTGAAGCAGAGCCCCATTGCCAGTCCAAAGAAGTGGCTAAATTGTCATCCTGGGGGTCTGTTCTGTTTGTAAGAGGTAACTAATGGATTGGATTGTCAGAGTGGGTGACTTTGTTGATGGCATGTTTTGTTCTTTATAACATGACAAACACACACCATAAGGGAGTCTGCCATCAGATAAACAGTTAATCAATCTCGCCAGTGACAGTTACTAACACCAGAACACAATAAGGAATAGGTTCATAAATAAGTGTCTTCAAAATGGAGTATTATTCAGTATGTATTGACCAACTGCGACCCTGGTCATGGTATCTTGAGGACAATGAGCGAGTCATTAGGTTGTGTGTCCATATTGGTCTTCAGGGCAACGTTATCACCACAGCAATACTGACTAATGCCCACTCTTGGGTCTCTTCAGTGTTCAGAGAGATAGTGACCCATCTGTGAAATAATCAGTTGCAACCGAAACCAGAGCCAATTTGGATTTGTGCTTGAATGGGTACTTATTTTTTCAGAACTTCTTAGATATGATAACCTTGGCAGAACAATGTGCTGCTGAAAATCATGCCAACATTTCCTCTCCTCTGGCTTAGTGGGTTCTGAGAAGAATCATATACTTTTCACATTTTGATCTGATGTGCAAGTTTTGATTTTGATTGGGTTGACCCCTCCAGACAAGCTCAGCACACAGACAAGCCTTCCATACAAGTTCTGCTTAGACACAACTCCTCATTACAAGCTCTTCACATTCACAACTGTTCCTGGGAGGTGGGGTAGCCCAATCGTTAAAGCCTTCGCTCAACACACTGAAGGCCCGGGTTCGATTCCCACATTTCATGAATCCCATTTCTGGTGTAAAGCAGCGTAAAACCCAACTCACTCACTCACAATTGTTCCCTACGAGTTCTGCTCACACAACTCCTCGATACAAGCTCCATACACTCTCAGACCTTCCCTACAAGCTCTTCTCATATACAACTCCTCGATACAAGCTCTCCACATAACACTTCCATACAAGCCTACTCACTCACAACTGCTCCATACAAGCTCTCTTCACAAAAGAGGAGCACAGGAGGGTCTAGGACAATAGAAACCTATGATGGGTCCACACCCCAGTTTATACATGACACCTTCATACAACACAGCACACGTATAACACCATGATACAAGCTCTGCTCACACACAACCCTTAAATAAAAGTTCTGCATGCAAGCACACGCTTGCATGCACACATTTACACATGCTCAACCTCTCTTCACAACCCTGCCATACCATTCTGTAGACAAAACACTGACAAAAAACATGCTTGTATATTACATGTCGAGACTTGCTTATTTGTAAACATACATGCATATTTCAAAGTGGAAGTCAACAGGAATTATAGATTGCTTAGTATAATTACAAAGATATTGTTTTCCAGGAGAGAAGAGTAATTCAGTTTGATAAGGACATTGAGCAAAACCAGGACTGAGCAATGTCAAACTTGGGTCAGTGGTTTCTAGACTCTACAGATCACATTCAAAATGTCACACTGCTCCCTACAGTCCGCACATTCAACACTTACATATTGATCTTAAAGTTGCACACCGCAGTACAAAAAGGTTGTAAGTGAGTGAATGTGGCTTAATACTGCATCAAACAGTATGTCTGTTCTATGTGAAAGGAGTGATGCAGGTCTCAGACTTGACCAATGTGGTGAAATCCACTAGAACAAGCATTGTCACTAAGGTGACATAATCCCTGCTGCATATTATCAAATCAAACTCAAAAAGTAATGACAGTGAAGGTGGTAGTTTAAGATTAAGTTAAATGTAAAAAAACATGACTAGTCAACCTCCCTTGATATCTTGCTCTGTAGTTGTTCAAACACACAAATATTGTCAAGAGTCACTTTGACCTTGACATGAATGTCATGGTGTATGAAATATGCAAAAATACTAATAAAGAAATTGCTTATCAAAAACATTGAAGGGAAGTCTTGAAAGTCTGTGAAGAAAATCCAGTGAACCGTTCTTGAGATATCTCGCTGACAAGTTTAACATGCAGGTTAACGTGCTAAAATCTTCAAAGTGTCGCTGTGTCCTTGAAAATTATGTGAACGCATGTGAAGAGAATCCAGTGAATGGTTCTTGAGATATCTTGCTGACAAGTGTAAAATGTTAAAGTCCCCTTGTGACCTTGAAATGAAGGTAAAGTCACCAAACTGGGACCTTTCTCATACTGTGATGGATCTAGGTGCCAAATATGAAAAGAATCTTGTCAACAGCTCTTAAGATATTCCAATTCGTACGGACGGACGAAGCCTAATATTATATCCCCCGCTTCGCTCTAAACGTGAGGAGGGGGATAATAAATAAAGTGAACATAGATGCAAACCTGCAATGGTAAGATACTTTCAAGCTTATGACATGCACCTGTGCACAGCAAATTGCATTGCTTAAAACTGCTGGCCAATGCCTATTGTCTACAAGATTCTCCCAGAGTGTCATGTTAGATGTTCCATGGCTATCACATGCCAGACTCATGAAAATAGATGCAGCATTTCCTGACAGCACATTTCATTTTTCAATTGTATCTTCATCTTATATCATACAACACACTATGGCCATCTTACTGTAAGGTTTCTTGAGTGAGTGAGTGAGTGAGTGAAGTATAGTCACATCGGCAATATTTCAGCCATATCATGACAAAAACAAATTTTAAATTCACCATATACATGTATAAAAATTATGAAAAAGCTTGTCAATGAAAGATAGTGAAAAAACTAGAATATCACAGAATCACAAATTGGTAAGTAAATCTCAAACAGTTTAACTACAGAAGACGATACAAAATAAAAACAGGCTGTAGATCGCCAACTATACTAGGGACCATTGGGACTTACAATGTATTGCTACCTGCATGAACCCTAGCTGGAATTATGCCATCCCTTCAGCTGCTGTAGTTTACCATACATTAAAAGCACACATATTCTATGACAACAAAAAGGTCAGATTAAATTTACTTTGAATGTTTTGGGATTTACGTATCCTCTCAGGAGGACAATAAGGTTTCTTGAGAAAAGCCTGTTTTTTTCTCATTTTCTATTATTTACAGTGAATGTGTGAGTGAGCTGGAATGCTTTTATGCTGCTTTTAGCAATATTCCAGTAATATCACAGCGGGGGACACCAGGAATGGGCTGCACACATTGTACCCATGTGGGGAATTGAAGCCAGGCCTTTGGCGTTACGAGCTATTGCTTTAACCACTAGGCTACCCCCAACCCACTATTATTTACAAGCCAAAGTGAAATAGAGGAAAATCACTTACTGTTACACAACATTCATTCATTCATTCATTCATTCATACACAGGCCTGTTAATATGGACTAGCTATTACTTGCATGTCATAGAGACAATGCAATTAAGACATATTAATGATAAAGTATTTTTTGTTAATAAATAAGAGGTTCACATATAAAAGACGTTTTGATTAATCAGAATTTGGCCATTGTAATAGGTGTCAGTATTAATGAGGTTTCAACAAAGAATTTAATAATCCATCCTTGATATCAAATTTCTAGATTAATGAGGTTTCAATAAAGAACATAAAATCAGTCCTTAATTTTAGTTTTCTGGATTACTAGGTTCCCCCAAAAATGTAAAAATGATTCCATAATTTAGGTTCTATTCTATTCTCTATTAATTAGGTTTCAACAAAGAATGTAAAATCAGTTTATAATATAACATATACAAGCTGTGAATGCACATACAAGCTAAGCTCTGCTCTCCCTCTTTAGTATAACATTATTTCATAGTTAGAATCAATCACTGAGCAACTAGTGTTGTATACAATTACCATGGATTTAGCAAGTTCTCTTTCTCTGATTCCAATAAGTATGGCTTCCTTATCTAAATATTTACCACTTCAGAGTAAATACTAGAGCTGTCATTTCTCCTGTTATGTGATGCTACAAGTGGAATCCAAGTATTGGACAGTTTTTCATTTCACGACGTCATATAGTCCATTACACAAGCACATGCTGTTTTTCCATCATTCTTAATTTATTCAATCTTGACAATTCAAATATCAACTCATTACCAAGAGAAGTTGAATGAAGCGACCGGGGAATCCAATGACCACTGCACACACATTTTGATTCACAATAGGAAGTCTTTATTTGGCTTTCCTTTAACTTGAGTACAATGTACTCTTGAGGCAAATTTATCTGGATGAAAATAGCTCCCCATATTTAAGGGCAGAGCAACAGGCACAATGAGTGAAAGAAATTCCAGTTACCTACATCTGTCAGCTGCACTTTCAATTGACTGTTTAGGTATTGACTAGGAATTTAGACATTTCAGTTTCGTTGTAGCGCATAAGCCAAAGATGAGACTGGCTTCAAATATTTACCATCACATATATTGGGTGAAAACATTAATTTCAGCCTGACATATGCACACACACATACACCAAAAAAAGCTCAACCATTCCTTACTAGCTCTGCTCAAACTACTGCTCCATACAAGCTTTGCTTCAAGCAACTCCTCAATACAAACTCTGCATAAAGACAACCCGTTTATAGAGGTTCTGCTCTACACATACAAGTTCTGCTCTATACACATACAAGTTCTGCTCTA
>VKKT01000420.1:163449-174266 GCA_008038995.1 Haliotis laevigata
TGCTCTATACACATACAAGTTCTGCTCTATACATACAAGTTCTGCTCTATACACATACAAGTTCTGCTCTACACATACAAGTTCTGCTCTACTCACATACAAGTTCTGCTCTATACACATACAAGTTCTGCTCTATACATACAAGTTCTGCTCTATACACATACAAGTTCTGCTCTANACATACAAGTTCTGCTCTATACACATACAAGTTCTGCTCTACACATACAAGTTCTGCTCTATACACATACAAGCTCTGCTCTATACACATACAAGCTCTGCTCTATACACATACAAGTTCGGCTCTGCTCTATACACATACAAGTTCGGCTTTATACACATACAAGCTCTGCTCTATACACATACAACCCCTTCATACAAGCTCTGCTCAAAGACACCTTCCATACAAGCAATCCACACACACTACCCCCAGATCCTAATACTGTAAACCATGGTTAAAACAAACTCAAGGTACCATTAATTTTAGTTCTTCATAACCATAATTTGTTATAAACATTTCAACTAAAATATTCAGCAAGTAGCTCAGACAAAAAAAGTTCATAATATCTGTCAGTTCGATATAAGCATGTTCATAATAATTTAATGTATGCTCCATTCAAAAAAACTTCACACACATAGAATCCCATTATACAATCCACAACCACATCATAACAGTTCTCCTATAGATGAATAAATGAAAAAATTCACTGTCATTACAACCAACAAAAAGAGTGTCAAGTAAAGTTTCATTTCATTCAGATAATATGGGTAATGGGCTATCATCCCAATCAAAGTTCCTGTCAGTATTAAAGCTGAAACTAACTGCTTCGTGTCAAATCTGGTCTCTTCATAACCAAACCAAATAGAGACTTCACAGTAATAACACAACATCCGCTTTATTTACTAATCACACCCATGAAAGAAAATCTAGGTTGAAATAAAAATAAATATTGCAGTTTTTGTAACACTTAACAATCAATTGGGTGTGTGGGGATAGATTTTACCTGATATTTCCTGGTAAATACAGCCACCATCTGTCTAGCCAAGTGAGGGAGGTATCCATGTATGATATGATCAGCCACAAGCCACAGTAACTCAGTTTGTGCCCACAGCAAGGAGAGGTTGTATGCTAATTTATTATTTACGGTTGACTACACTTGAGGTAACAAACCAACCACCATAATCTGATCCCTGAGGTGGTACTTGCCAATGATCAGTTTCATCAACAATGGTGCTCTTCAACTTTCGTCTGGGGGGAGTTTATGTGACCAGGGAATTCAGTTGACTTCAGATTTCTTAGTTTCTTTCTCCCAATGCTATTCTTTTACAAATGCCTTTTCCATAAAAAAATCTTTGACATACTCTGGTTTATTAAATGGATACGCTTTTAAACAAACAAAAAATCACATTTGATAAAGATTCTGGGTTATTATTGGTCTTCAGCAACCCATGTTTCTCGTGAGAATCAACAACAGGGATCGCAAGGTCTAAGACTTTCTTACTTGGTTGATACATGTCATGATATCCCATAGACTAATACTCACGATGTCTAGCACAGGGCTATCAGACCCAAACTCAATTACTAACAGACTGTGATCAACAAAATAATTATAAAACATATGAGCTGTCAAAAAACATAGTGAAATCATTACTAATATGTTTAATCAAAGATTGGTTGCTCTGTTACAATCTCAAGAAGATATGCCATCTGTGCTGAAGATATGCACAAAATGGTAAGGAAGCCTATTTGATCATAAAATCAAGGGAGGTAATTGCCTTCAAATCTCAACTCTGTTTCCACTGACCTCTCTAATAATTGGAGCCAGGTAAAGTGACAGAGTGGAGACTAATAACATTGAACTTCTCAACAACCTTGGATCTTACGATCTGACGAAAACTGTCAGAATACTAATGACATGTTCACAATTAGCACCAGCGTGAGAGGCACCAACACTGATGATTAATCAGGGATGTGTTACCTCTGACATAGCTGTCATATCAATTTCACCCTTGCAGTCACCATTGTTTTCTCCGTCCAATTACTGCAGTTATCGACAATATTGTATACTTGAATTGATCATGTTGTCGGACAACAAATCAATGATTACGGTCACAGCTTGAAGAAAAGAAGTTATCCTGTCTAGTGTTCAAAGCCCATCACAACTATCAAAGCTACGTAACATTATTACCGTAACATATAAGCCGCGTTGCCAAGTCACAGCAAGGGGGCAAAACCAGAGAGATTGGTTATTGATTTGTCAGTGCTTTCTCTTAAAGTGTCAGTACCACTGTCAAAATGTTACAGCAAATGGAAACAAAACTGTTTTAAATAAGGTGGAGTTTATGTTTGGATTTGTCTTTATATATTCTTTATATGCAATGTCTTGGAACAGATGAAGTTGCCTTGTGTAGAACATGGTGATACAGCTGATGATTAAAATATACACTATGACTTTGTAAACCTTGTTTATTTGTTGTTTTTGTTAGTATTTGTAACCCTCATCTACATAGCCATATCCTATACGTAATAAAGTAAATATGGCTCCTGTGGTGACCGTGTTTAACATCGGATCAAAATCCTGTAAATGAATTTTCAAGACTGAACAGCTAGGTTCAGTCATGCAATGTTTAGTTTGTCAGGCCTTGTAGGTTCAGAGATGTAAAAAATGCAGTGGCACTTTGAAGAATGAGGTATGTTAAAGTTGAAGCTGGAACAAATGTCTAAATTCGTCAAAACACACTTGTTATATGTCAAATATAACAGAAATAACAGAGTCATGCCCAAACTAACAATCAATATGGCCAGGAATGTTTAAGATTACTTAATTCATACTAAGTATCCAATTCCAAAGTACTGACAGAAGGGCAATGCACACAACATATGCTTTCTTTATTAATTTGGGGCGGTGGGGAAGCCTAGTGGTTAAAGCATTTGCTCGTCACACCAAAGATCCAGGTTCGATTCCCCACATAGGTACAACGTGTGAAGCCCATTTTTGGTGTCCCCTGCCGTGATATTGCTGGAATATTGCAAACAGCAGTACAAAACTAACTCACTCACTCTTTATTAATTCACTTAAAGCCAGGTGAACGAACAATATCAGCAAAGGAAATTTGAACATTCTCATATGCATTTTCATCAGTGTGTTCAATTAACATATTAACATATTTGTAAAAACTTTATATATTTCATTCACAAACTAATCACGTAAATAGGAAATATTTCTGTATAACCCTCCATTTACAAAACAAATTTTCCACAAAAATATTCAAACATTTCTCTAAGTGTCAGAACCAAGAAGGAGAATTTAAGATGTGTCCCAAGAGTAAGACACTTCAACAAGATCTAAATGCCAGCATGAATAAGATCCTTAAGATGATTGGTTGATCAAACTAAGTGTCAATTCTAACTCAGTGCAAGTCCGAGAGATGCTCATTAAGCCTGGCCTGCTTCTGAGTTGTTGTTAGGAATGCAGTACACGTCCACATTCAATGTCCACAGCTTACAAATGAGCACACCACGAGACACAAGCACTCACAACCTTGTCACATTCCTCTTGCCTTCAAAGTCAAATCATTGTGCCAAGAAGTTAATGGTTCAGTTTAATCTCTTTCAGCAGCTACAAAAAATCATGTTCGATCATCTGTAGTCTTTATGATTAATAAACACTTAGGAATGGTGGCAGCTTTAATAAATATCACCTTAGCTAAGTGAAGACATATACTCATGGCAATAAATAAAGCAACAAGAAAGAGATGAATTTTATTGGACTTGACATCCCCAAACACTTTAAGATACTGACTGATACCTTGGTGATATTTCAAGGTTGGGTAAATATGTTCATGAAACTTTACCATGGTTCAATCATTAATGTTTCTATATATGTCTTCTATATACAAACTATTCAGAGCTAATGCCATTGGTTACAATTTTCCTGGCTTCAGATTTTAGATAATTCCCAAACAACAAATCTGAAAACACATAATGTGACAAAGCAGATAATAAGAATAAGCTCTGAATTTTAAAGGGTTGATATGTAGCAATATTCACAGTTGCAAACATTTAATTTGATGTTTCATATGTGTACCATTATTTGAATTGATAAGTATAATTTGAAATTTAAGCTTTTTTACTTACTAGATAAAAAGAATACTAAACAGAAATAACATAGAAAGCCTTTCAATTGTCAAATGACACATTTGTATATTGAATGACAGTAGAATGTTATTGTCCTCGAAAACATCCTGTTATTCTGACAAACATTGCAATGACAATCACTTTATATATATATATCAATCTCCAAAGATTCTAGCATCTGTCATATTTCATGTCTTGTGGCTATTTAAAGGTTGAGATGTTGAACGTAGTATCACTGATTGAATAACTCTCTGTAGTCAAGGGATTCCTATTCTTATCAGCGGTCAGTGGATATAACATCTCTTGTTCATCACATGGCCCTCTGCCAAGGTCAGGCTACTTACATTTTGAATTTGTTTTATGAATATATTGCTAAAGTGAGGATTCTCATCATGTTTACTAGAAACTTACACATTCATTTTGAAAGCTTTGGAAAATATACATCCGCCTTTCACTAGGTGGTTGCTAGGCTTAACAATAAATGGAAGTGTTTATGAAACTGCGCGGTAAACATTCACTAGATCAAATATATCCCACAAAATATTTATGATACCTAATATTTTTGTTTAATGTATAAACAGCTTCAAATATTTCCATTTTTCTTACACTGACAATAACTAATATTGTCTGTTATCCAGCTTTGATTTATCAGTGAAAGAGCTTCTGAACATGATAGCCTCTCAACCTACTAAAAGGTGAAAAGAATTGCCAAGTAAACAGAGTTGGAGACCACGGGAGATATTAGCCTAATTATCACCAAATTATCACCAATAAGATTTAAGCACTGTTAAATGGTGTTTAAATTCCCACGCTCTTAAAACAAGGTCAGATTTAGAAAGTTCTGACACATCAATATGATCAAAACCCACACAAAATACTGCCAGTTTTAATTGAATACCACAAGGCCAATATTGTTAGCTAGCCATGTTCCAAGATAATACTCTTCATGAACAGTACCACGTTTGCTCGTATCAAAATCTGCTTGAGTCATTTAGCATCAGGCCAATTTACTGTTTCCTCAGCTGGGCTGGTATCCGATAAATATACCATTCACTTCATCACTCAAGTTACAATTCTGACATTCACATATATACAACTCAGCAACACAGTACACCTTGTGTTGACAGTATCATTGTGAGCTCTTCACATGGCATCAGATTCCATGTCATTATATCATGTATTATTACCCTGTTTTGAAGTATTACATCATGGAAGGGTGTGCAAACCTACAATTTACAACACGGTCACCACTAAACATTGCCTTCAGATATTCTTTTCTTACAGGCTTGACTAGTTTTTATCTTCTTGTTTTTCTTTGTCAATGTACCAATAAGAAGCTAGTGGATTTGAGGGTTAATTTCTTATAAAATCAAGAAACAAAAGTTTAAACAAATGAAAGATTTCTAAAATATTTCACAACATATATTCATAATCAGGGTATTTGTAATGTTGCCAAATATGGGGGAGGGTTTAAAGTCTGTAAGACCACAATTTGGTCAGCCTTTGATAATACATCTTGGAAATCAAATCAAATCACCAAGCAAACTCTTTACAAGAGGTCTTCATTCAAGCAAGCTACATAATGTATGCAATGGAACACACTATATGACAACTTCATGACATGATGCCTTCTAGAGAATACTTTAATGAGGTCTTCAGCAGAATACAGATGACATCTTCAAATAGAACATCCCACAACAAGAGATCTCCAGAAGAGTCTTCAGAAGACCCTACAATATCACACCCTGCCAGAAATCTCCAGAAAACTTTTCATCAAGTCTTCAGAAGACCCTACAATATCACACCCTGCCAGAAATCTCCAGAAAACTTTTCATGAAGTATTCAGAAGACCCTACAATATCACACCCTGCCAGAAATCTCCAGAAAACTTTTCATGAAGTCTTCAGAAGACCCTACAATATCACACTCTATAAGGGATTTCCAGAACCCCTTTGATGAAGTCTTCAGAAGATCCTACAATCAATATCACACCCTAAAGGCATTTCCAGAACCCCTTTCATGAAGTCTTCAGAAGACCCTACAATATCACACTCTATGAATGATAAAGGATTTCCAGAACCCCTTTCATGAAGTCTTCAGAAGACCCTACAATATCACACCCTATAAGGCATTTCCAGAACCCCTTTCATGTAGTCTTCAGAAGACCCTACAATATCACACCCTATAAGGGATTTCCAGAACCCCTTTCATGAAGTCTTCAGAAGACCCTACAATATCACACCCTATAAGGCATTTCCAGAACCCCTTTCATGTAGTCTTCAGAAGACCCTACAATATCACACCCTATAAGGGATTTCCAGAACCCCTTTCATGAAGTCTTCAGAAGACCNTACAATATCACACCCTATAAGGGATTTCCAGAACACATCGCATGAGATTCATAAACAACATACTAGATATTTCCAGGCACCCAACAACATGAAGTCTTCTTGAGAACACTTTGTAACATGATGCCTTGAGTGAGTGAGTTTGATTTTACGCCACATTTTGCAAATTCCAACAATTTCAGGGCGGGGAACACCAGAAATGAGCTTAACACCTTGTATTCATGTGGGGAATCTAATCCAGGTCTTTGGCCCGACGAGTGAACGCTTTAACCACTAGACTACCCCATTGCCCCCATGCTGCCTTGAAGAAAACACCATACAACATTATCTTCTTAAACGCAACAATAAGAAGGCCCATCCAACTGTTTAACTATCAATAGCTTAGTGAATGAGTGAGTGATTAGGTTTAGTTTTATACCGCTTTTAGCAATATTCCAGCAATATCACGGCTGGGTTACACCAGAAATGGGTTTCACAGATTGTACCAATGTGGGGAATCGAACGCAGGCCTTCAGCATGACAAGCGACCCGCTTTGACCACTAGGCTACCCCACCTCCCATCAACAGCTTATAACTCCTGTACAACATGAGAACATCAGGTAATAGGCTGACAGTGCCTTCACTTCTGACATCTGCAGGTAATTGTTGGTCAGAAAGTGCCCGGTCATCAGTGTTACTGTTACAGCTGCAGTGCTTCAGATAGCCAGGGGCTGGTCATTGACCCTGCAGAAAACAAATTAACCCCACTTTGGGAGCAATGTATCCCTTGGCCCTGTATCTGACACATCAGTCTCACCAGTGGTCACTTGACACATGTGCATCAATCAATCAGGTCTTCTTGATATGATAGTGATTGGCTGAAGTTTTATGCTGCTTTTAGCAATATCCCATATTCCAGCAATATCACAGTGGGATATATCAGTCTGTAGGAAGTTCTGTGTATATGATGTATATTGTAATGTGTATTTTTGCTTTGTCATGAAAAGTAAATAATTTGCATGTGCACTTTTACTTTGGGTCAGTCAGATAGTCAGAACCATATCACTTTTTCAGGCTTAATACAATCCTGTTGATTTGATATGATCGTCAATATGTGAACTTGAGAAGCAAATGTAACCCTATATTGCTATGGAACAATACCATCCACATACTTCCTGCCTTGTGAGTATAGTGATTAGGGTTACAGGAATATCATGACAGTCTCCTAGGCTACTGGCCTCGAGCTGCAGTCAGCATATGAGTGAGCTGGGTTTAAACCATCTTCTCTAGGCAAGGGGGTAAAGGGTTGTTTTTTAACGCCGAACTCAATAATATTCCAGCTATAGGGGTGCAGTCTGTAAATAATCGAGTCTGGACCAGACAATCCAGTGATCAACAGCATGTGCATTAATCTATGCAATTGGGATACGATGACATGTGTCAACCAAGTCAGTGAGCTTGACCACCCGATCCCGACCACCCGATCCTGTTAGTCGCCTCTAATGACAATCATGGGTTGCTGAAGACGAGTTCTAATCTGGATCTGCAGTTACAGGGTTATATTTTGCATGGACTAATGAGTCTATGCATATTCCAATCAAAAGCATATAGCAAGATTTACATTCTGTTCATGGAGACTGCCATGCAGATTGAGGTATTTTGCAGGAATTGCAGAGCATGTCAGCTGTCAAATGCGTGTTGACAAAATATTTTTCAAATCTTTTCATGTTTCTTATCAAGGTGCTCAAGTGATTTGATGCATGCTATGATGTACGATGCCTTTTACTTTAATTGAGATTTTGATTATCGACCATTAAGTCTTCACTGGGCACTGCCGTTTCCCTTGAAGCAAATGCTAGCAATATGAGATGTGGAATCTGATTGGCCAATAGGAGGGACATATACAGATGTGGGTGTGGGTGTGGGTGTATGTGTGGGTGTGGATGTGGATGTGGATGTGGATGTGGATGTGGATGTGGGTGTGGGTGTGGATGTTGATGTGGCTGTTGACATGGGTGCGGGCGTGGGTGTGGGTGTGGGTGTGGGTGTGGGTGTGAAAGTCTTAAGACCAGCTGAGCTGAATGGCTCCTTCAAACTTCACCCTACCTGACAGCACAACTTCCACGAGACTGGCCTCCCCAATTGTGCTGGGGTCATCAATAAGTTGTAGGACATTAGCACAGCTCTGACTATGTTGGAACAGCAGAATCTTGTCCACAAGGTTGTAAAAGCCATGTTCCGGGAACTGAAACATAGAAGAGAGATGCACTATTAAATATTATTGTACTGGATATTACACAAGAAATATCAGGGGTAGTGAAACTGCCATGTTTAATGTAACATCATAAGTCTGTGAGAAGATATTAATGCCAGGACGTTCCTCACAAAGGTTTCAAGCTACAAGGCTTTTTGAGTTATAGAGGAGACACTGATATGCTAATTTTTACAATTGATGGTCACACAGATGGAGAATTACATGTCAAAGCAAGAAAACATATACAGTAACCACAAGGTTTATTTGAGCTCAAAGATAATTTAAACTTGCAAAACAATATTCTTTGCACGTAACCATAATGCTATTCAATCTATTACTAAGACAATCTTCCTTAACATGTCATCTTCGGTATCTTAATGTCATTTGTCCTTCATAGTTTTAACACAATGACAACGTAACATCAGGCATTTGTTCAGACAGCAAAAACAAAGTTTCATTGAAATAAAAAGAGAACATTAACACAATCACAACTTCTCAGACATATAAATAACTGACAATGCAAAAATATTTGTCACTATTACCACTGATTGCTGACATTAAACTTAGTTT
Source organism: Haliotis laevigata (assembly GCA_008038995.1). Lineage (NCBI taxonomy): Eukaryota > Metazoa > Mollusca > Gastropoda > Lepetellida > Haliotidae > Haliotis > Haliotis laevigata. The sequence goes on from VKKT01000420.1 coordinate 172,736, forward strand.
TAGTGTCAAGAGAAATTTATTATGCCATTTTTTAAGGCCAAAATGCTAGTCAATGAACATCCTTTTATTTAGCATCTTCAGAAATTTATTTGCTTGACAAAAGAAAACACAAAATATATCTCGATTACTTAGGTTAGTTGCCATGGACAGTGTAGATAGGGCTTTACTTGCACAGTGTATCGACATAACGAAACATTATGTTGCAATAAAAAACACCAACATGGCATTTATCATAACTTTCCATTAATATATAACCTTTAAATCCTGAAGCAGGCATGAATACTCTTGACAGTTTCAGTGTGACATGTAACAGCTGACATGGATTTGTGACATAAATTCTCTTTGGGGGCTTGTGATCATTAGTGTGAGGCCCCAACTCTGGATTCCACTTTACTGCCAACTGGGGAATTGAATGGCAATCAATCAGGAAGTCTGATCTACTTGCCACACATGCTTTAGAAAATCTTTGGAAACGTTTGTAATAAATTTTGAGATTTTAATCTATTTGAAAACAAAATATACAAACATGCATGAAAGGTATTATTAGCATGTATTTATCATGTTTGTTTAATCTTCTGTTTATTCTTAACAAACACTTCTGTCAGAACATACAACCTTCAAATCACTCAACCGGAAAATACAGGCTCTCCACAAGTAGTCAAAAGTGAAAAAGCCAAGAATCTGGGTAATTTATGAACATGGATAACTGTAAAACAATGCCTGCTGACAAGGCTGTTGGAACTCCACAATGAAGCTCATTGGCCTGTACTAATTAACACCCATTAACACAAGTAAGTGTTAGGCACCGATGAATATGCTAATGCTTCAGAGGAAAAGGATTCATTATCAGCCTATCTGACACTTTTTTTACTATCTGATCAGCTGACTGACAAAAGATTTTTACCTTATTTATATAGTGGACCAAAAGCATACTGATTTAGTGATCAGCTAAAGCACACATTTTCCTGGTTGAACATAGTCTGACAAGGACCTGGACTCCCTAAATACAGAAGTATATGGTTATGAGAATGGGCATGCTGCAGGGTTAGAGAAAGACATGCTGTTGAATACGATTACTGGTACGTGCATATTCCAGTATGCAAGGAATCTGCGTACAGTGGAGTCATATATATACACACACACATACATTTTTTATTATTGTCATAGGATATTTGTATAGTGCACATAACCACGCAACTAGTACACGCTCAAGGCACTCATATTTTTTCCATCGACCATTGGATGTCAATCTCAATGGCACATTGTATTATCAATCGCAACTCAGTGGGGAGTATACATACACATATGTCTACAGTCAAACACATTTGTGTCAAAGTTTGATATGTCAAACATATGGTTGGTGGCTAATTTCTTTTACTTTAGTCATCATTTTGCTGTTGTGTCGAACCTGGCATAACCTGAATGCTGAGTTTGTTCCCTAACTTGATTGTACACAAGAAATACTCAATCAGAAAGACTGACAGCCAATGTCCAATCAATGCTATTTAGAAAGTGGTGAAAGGTAATAAAT
>VKKT01000420.1:174805-186517 GCA_008038995.1 Haliotis laevigata
CTATATATTATGCATGGCCCAGTAACAAAATACAAATGTAACAATAATATATTAGGATTTATTTGTTGTCTAACAGGGCAATATTCCGTCTAAATGACAGCGGTCGAAAGTATATCAACCAGCTGAGTAAGTGGAAAGCTACAGTTGGTAAGTTATCTAGACATCTACTGCTTCAGGAGCCTCCTACACTGTCAAGGTACACACAGATTACACAGGTGCACACAAATTAACCAGGTCACCAAGCCTCATCATCTCATCAAATTTAGTCACTCTTTTAGAACTTAGAACTAGCAACAACACTTTCTAACCCAAGTCCCAACAGGTTTCAAGCAAACAACAATTTGATCAAGGCTGTTCTCATTACAATTACCACTGCCTACAGAAAATCATCATTGAAAGATACCCCTGCTCCTTCAGATAATTCCAGACTATCAATAATGCAATCATGTCCATGATGGGAATAACTGAATTTCATCTGTGCCAACACAGACTATATGGTTATAGATAATGACATTTTGGTACCATACACTGAAGAAACAAAACGCTACGATGATTATTTGGCTGACAAATATCTGGTTTTCATTTTGTTGTGCTTACATATTTTTCACTTCTATTTTTCTCCGAGCCATATTTTGGGAATGTGATTGTGCAATTATATCCCAGAGAGGCAAATGAAAATCCTTACTCAGCAAACTATACATTCTAAGCTGTTTGCAGGAATGATGTCTGCTTGTGCCACCGAAGTTTGTCCTTGGAAGCAGCCAATACAGTAAATCCCCATTTGTATTTAAAAGCTGAAGTCACAAGTAACAAGGAATCTAATTTGTCAAATTGTGTTTTGTTTTGAAAATCAAAAAATCAAACACTGTATTTTCTTTAAGATCTACAGAGGACTGCTGTATACTTGGCTGAAGGTAAAGAACTCAAATATTCAGGAGATTAGAATTGTTTTTCAAAACAAATAAAAAGTATCTTATTTTGATTTTGCCTTAAATGGTTATCTTTATGAAATACTAATACCATTTTCAATTGGAAATGTACAGCAGTTTGATGCTCATTAAGTCAATCACTAGATTGACTGGTTCGGACTGAACTATTTACAGACCACTGTCACAGATCTGAAATATTGCACATTTAAACAACAGGAAAAATATCACACGAAACCTCCAGCAGTTTGAAAGGAAGGACAATTCAAGGTGTAATTAAATTCCTGTTTTCCATAAGAATTTAAAAAGTCTTTTTTTTTCAAATTTATGCGAAAACATAGAACTAAGAACAGGGAATTTTTTCCCTTCTTCTTTCAAACCATAATGGACAGTTGTCATCTTCCCAGATCATAAACTGATTTTATACAGACTGTGTGAGTGGCTGGAGCCAAAGGAAGGGCAGAGAATTGTGTCATGACTGATTATCAGTAATCCACACATATAAAATTCACTTTTATTTCCTTTTTACGCTGGTAGAATCACTTTCAACTGATATTGAGGCTTGTTATTATTGGTGTTGATGTTTAATTTATTTTCCCCCCCTAATTATAGCCTGGAGCAGCCCATCAGAAGAAACTGTATACACTTCACAATGCAATAAAAACATTACACATCATCAGATGATGACAACAGAGATAACGAAAAGAATATGTTGTAAAGGTAACATCATCACACATTAAACCTATTACTTGGCATGCAACAGCCATGCATCTTGCAACAACGCCATCACAACAAAAAGTTCATTATGAAACACTATCTTTTTGCATTACATAACCAAATGTCAATTTGTCACTTTTACGTCTATGTGACTATAAACAGATTGAAATGCTGATTCCTTTCAAGATAGAAAGACAAACATTAAAACTGTTAAACTCTAAAATGTTTGAGAACAGGCACAGATTAAAAAACTTGTTCGCAAACTTCAAATAGCTGCACAAATATGGATGTTAACATTGACAAAACTATCAATGAATCAAAATGTCTGTATCATGTATAGAAACATTTTAAGTTAAAATACTACATTAACATGCCACACTATCTGATAGACTCAATATGTGTGGAGTTTAACACTGCACGCATGATTATTACAACATGCATGGATATGTATATGTGTCTGCTTGAGCTTATCAGGACTTAAGTTGGTATTGTAGGGCTGGCACACTGAAATCCCATGTAGTAGTTTATTAAACTTACATACTCTGCTCTGACATAGTCCACTGACTCCAAACAATCAAATACACCATCAAGGATGTAAAAAAATGGGATAAATACTGACAAATCACTCAGGCAGTTAATTATTTCTGTGTAAAAAACACTAGCATTTACATAAGATGATGATGATGATGCTGCTGCTGCTGATGATGCTGTAATTATGAAGCCTTACATGCTGTGCTTGCTTGAAGTGCTACAGTTTGCACATAGGATACTTATAAAACAGAAGAGTTTTAGCTGAGATTTGACTATGTCCAAACATGTCCAGTAGGTTGACCAAACAAGGAGGTCCATCATCAAATTTACCAAAGTGGTAAATGTCTACAAACTGCATTACTCAGGGCAAGCCTCACATATTAACCTTGCTCACAACAGTGTGCGAGCCAACTAACTTACTCCGGGCTACTTCAGCGAGTCAGTACTCTGACCTCCATATCTGCTCATGAAGAAGTAAGCAGGTTTTCTGCGGCAATGAAAACTGTTCCCAATAAATGTGAAGTGATGCAGGTCTTGGATGTTTACCACTTCAGTGGAAGCCATTAACCAAGAATCAGGGCATATCTAGGATTCAAACTCATAATACTACATACTACTGGTATGTCCAAGGGAAGGGACCAGTGGAGTAGCCTAGGGGTTAAACAGTTCGCTTGTAACAACGAAGACCCGGGTTTGATTCCCCACATGGGTACAATATATGAAGCCCATTTCTAGTGTCCCCGCCATGATATTAATGAAATAATCCTAACTGTGCTGTAAAACTAAACTCACTCACTCTAAGGGACACAAAAGTATAAGATGCTTTAAATGAACAGTCACAAATGACTCAAACCAGGAAATAGAACACACATTTAAAGGAACAGAAGAATGCGTACCTTGCTTCCCATAACACAATACATATTAAAAATGAAATTTATAAACATCTCTCAAAAGAAAAATGAAAGAAAAATATTGTTAGGAAATACACTAGACAACAAACAATGAACAAGTGTCAAATATTTGAATATAATATTTTAACAGAACTCCTTTCATGTTAAAAAAAATCAAGTTACTCCTTACTTCAACTTTGACTTTGTTCAACTGTACTGCAATAATTATTCCCCCTAAACTAACAAATACGATAGCACAGAAGTCTCATCACAGTCCACATCCGCCTAATCACTCCACACCATATTTACCTTAATTAATACCCACTTCCCAACAGGGCTTCAACAAATTGCAGTAGCTCCTTCCCACTAATAAATTGAACGTATATCATCTCCCAGAAAAATCCATAGCCAACCCTCATTAGTGACTCTGTCCTAAGCACTTGGGGACCAGACTTAACAGCCAGGGGCATATTGAACCCATACAGCTTATATAGCTAGTAATCCCGGTAGATCATCCCGATGTCATCATATAATCATAGACACAAGGATGAAGTCGGAGACTATTCTTCTGTACCATGTGTCTGGTGCCAGCAGTGCCTGTTTACCCTAGTGGTTCAAAATGGGCTTTGATTTCGGTCAGTGTTCTCAAACATTGAAACTTATGCATTAAAGTAACATTTCTTACATTTGAGGAAGATGCTGTGTGATTACACTTACTTTGGAAATTATTGTTTGTTATCATGGAAATGTGCCAGCATTGGCTATTTACCCTGTGGTGTGAAAGAGGCAGTGATCGCATACATGAAGCTTAATCAGTAAAGTCACACTTCTCATATCTGAGGAGTGAGTGAGTATGGTTTTACGCCGATTTTAGCAATATCCTAGCAATATCACTGCGGGGGACACCAGAAATGGGCTTCACACATATTGGGGATGCGAACCCAGGTCTTCGGCGCGACGATCGGACACTTTAACCACTAGGCTACCGCACCACCACTCATATCTGAGGAAGATGCTGTGGTGGTTAATATGCCTCCTGGAAACCATTGTTATTATGGAAATGTGGATTCTTTACTGGAATCTGGACAGATTATTAGGCTATATTAACAAATACACCTGGGCAAAAGTTAGCACTGACCATTATTTTTTTAAAACATTGAAATTCAACAAAGGGATTCATTGAGAATATGTTTGTGTAACAACATGTTTACAGAAAGACAAGAGTGTTGTTCTGCCATTACTAATGACATTTTGAATAAAAATCAATCAGAATTCCTCTTTTTAATCAACTTGAAACGCAACATTTTTTAACATAATACTAGGCCATAAGTATGGGTGTAGAAACAACAAGATGTGTAAATCATGTCTCTGTCACAATGAAAAGGATACACAAACATAGAGAGCTGAGTTATCAACCTTTATTGTCAATACTTAGTGTATCCACCAGCCATTCTGGTGATGTTTCCAACTCTCCCGCCTGATGCAACTACGAGACGTCATCATTCCTATCTCATGGGATGTTATTCCATACGTCGTGAAGTGACTTGTCCAATTCCTATATGGTTTGAACAGGACTGTTCCTGCCTCTCGGTTGGATTGACTTTTAGCAGGCCAATTCAAAGCGTCTATGAGATTTTGGCACAGATGGCCAATCACAGCTTGAATTCTAAGGGGTCTAGCATTGTCATCCATAAAGACTGTATGAGGGCATAGTGGGTGGTTATGAAAGTGGGAAATTACTGACGATTATAGGATATTTGTCAGATACCTTTCCCTGTTCAGATTATCTGAATGTTATCAGTCCAGGTTACAATCATATCATACACATCCACAAATGTTCCAAGTTGGATTTCGTCTAGCAATTTAGCTAGTTCTGTCAGCAAATTCATTTGTTTTTCTAAGCAGTCCAGTTCTTGGTCTGTCCTCAACCTCCTCCATTTGTTGAATTGCTGATTACGGTATGGCTGACATTAAGGCTCGTCCAATGGCACGACATGACATATCAGTACTATCCATACCTATGATTTGCCACTTAACATTTTCTGACAAACGATGACTTGCCATGTCAGAAGTATGATCGTTACACATGTAAGACTGAAACATTTCACTCAATCAAACACATGCAGCAACAAGTGTTGGAAAGGAGAGCAATTTGTAAATGCACTGCACATGGAATACATGCTTGAACTATCCTTTCAGTTTAAGGGTGCCATTTGTTGCAACTTTTTAATACAAGGGGCAATCTATCTCAAATTGTCTTCCTTTCACAAACGTGTCAGGTGCACTGATCCAGACAGTCAAACTTTAAACACGTGAGTTGGGTTTTACGCCACTTTTAGCAATATTCCAGCAATATCATGGTGGGGGACACCAGAAATGGGCTTCACACATGTTACTCATGTGGGGAATTGAAACCGTGCTTTCAGTGTGACAAGCGAACGCTACGCTTTAACCTCTAAACTACCCCACCACCCCCAACAATAAACTAAGAGACAGTTAACAGTTAGTATAGCCTATACCTGTAACGGAAACATTCATGCTGGGGAATGTACCCCTAAACAATGATGATGATTTTGTGCAATCTCCTGAAATATTTTTTTCCCATGATTCCATGATGCAGCAGAAATGAACACCATTGCTAATACCGCAATAATGAATCACTTAATGGCCAGTCAAAGCAAAGCATTTGGATGAGCTGACTGCTCATTTCAGGTTGTGTTTAATCGTTTTGCTAACATTTTGCCATTGCCTTTGATGTTTGAACATTACATTTTTAAACCTGAAGCATATTTTTATTGTATATGGAATGTGGAATTCAGTATGTCGGGTAGGTGATGCAACATGTGAATTGTGTTTGCCCGTACCTATTGGGATTTTTCATAGGAACACAAATATTAAGCAGGTATACAAATTGTAAAATAGACAGAGATAGATAAATCATGTCAATCATCACCTACATATTATACAATTTTTTAAAAAGAGTGGAAATCACTGAAATCCCTTTTGGTATCTGTATGGGATAAAGGTGAACCGAATTATTGTAGAATGAATGGAGGGAATTTGTTGCAAATTTCAACAATGATCACATTTCAGTTAAATTAAGGATAGATATTATAATGGCATTTCATAAATTTTGAATAGAAAAAGTAGTCATGACAAAGCTCATATCAATTTTGTATTGACTTGGCTTTTAATGTTTCCATGTACCGGTAGTTATCTGAATTTCTTTCTTAATAAACAAACATAATGCTACAGATGTCATTGTGTACTCTTGAATGAAAATACAAATATAAAGCTATGGCTGTTTAGTAGACAGTATGTAAGGGAAAAAATCATTGTCAACATCTGATACAGATGTCATACAAATCTATTTTTGTGTCTAACACATCCTCTACGGTAGTCAGTATGATTAGTGTCCACATTATTTTTTCTAATTCACAACTCAATGCTGCATTAATGCTGGTACATGTATCAGAATTGTGCAAGAAAAGGATCAATAAATTAATCTATATAACGACTTATAGCACTGACTGATGGACATACGTTATAAGGGGAAAATAGATAAATCTCTTCATTTCTTTGAAACAAAATGTTTACCCATTCATTATAAATTTGGTGGTGCAAAACCTTTGCTCAATTGAATTTTTTGGGTTTTAAATGAAGAAATATAATTTTGGAAATCTTCATGTTGTTTTACTATTATCATTATCAAATAAAAATTCAAGACTTAAAATCTTTAAACCTTAGATGAAACCAAAAAAGCAAACATAATTAAAACACAATTATCATTTATTCATGACATATAATATACATTCTAATTCAACTTAGTATGTAACACGAGTTCTGATTGGTCAATNCTATAAATTTCCAACCATAATAAACCTTTGAATGTATCCCTACACTATTGGGGTAATGTTGTGTTTCAGGGCACTGGCATTTGCAGAAGCCCTAGGTCAATTGAGTGCCCTATCCAGCTAAAATGGGTGGAATTTGTGTTAAAAAATGAAACAAGATTTTTGACGTCATTATGGAACGTGACGTCACCTGCTGTGATGTCATTTGACAACAGAACTGATAATGGCCCGTAGTTGAGGAATAAGTGGGCCGCTCATTTCCTCATAACTAGAGGGCGGTTTCATCATAATTCCATTTTATGTATAACACTGATTTATTAATCATTGTCAGATTTAGTCAGTGTGCACATATTAAACGTCATGAAGTTTGAAAAGGGAACTACTTTTTCTGGCAATGGTGTAAGTTCAAGGAGTGATATGATTAACCTTTGACCTAGAAGAACGTTGACCTGGTTTAAATAGTGATTTTTTATACGAAAAATAGCGCAAAACGAGTTGAATTAGAATGGGGATAACTGTACTGTGTTTGACAAATTGTGGACGTATACCGGTGGTAATATAGCTGCAAATTTAGTTATATCGTCTTTTACGCGTCGCCGATATAACTAAATTTGCGGCTATATAACCACTGGTATACGTCCACAATTCGTCAAACACAGTACAGTTATCCCCTAATTGCTGATTATGACAAAAACAAATAAACAAAATTATAAGCGTACAATCTCAATTCAAAAGTGCAATATATTTTGTACCTCACAGGGTTTACTACCTTTGAAACGAAGCACTCGGGATATCGAACCCAATCAGAGCGAGTGGGCTTGCACTTAAGTGTAATGAAGCCTTTCATTGGCTGGTTCATTTGCCGATACGCTCTGGGCTCTTTGTGTGTGTATATAGATGTTGGGTTTTGTAAATACATGCTCATTTTTTGTGCATAACGTTTTGCAATCAACAGACATCAAAACATGTCATGTGTACAAGTATCACACCTGCCTGTCTGTGTAATTACATAATGTGACAGAGACAGAACTCAGGTGCACGAGCCATAAATCAATGCGTTTTGTTTATGGTGTATAGCCTGATCTGTGTTAAGTTCAAATTGCATGTGGTCAATGAACGAAGTTGTGTATTGCATATTGTCATGAGCAGACAGGCAGGCAGGCAGAGTTTTGTCTGTGACAGAGGCATATCTATAACACAGTTAGAAATTCTGACAATGCTAAATAATGATGTTGCTGTTAGGTATCGAACTGAGAAAGTGACTCGGTAAGAAGAATTTGTGGTGAAATAGTCAAATGAAATTATATAAACAGTTAAATCGGTAATCTACTGTCATATATATAAAAAGCTTGCACCTGTGAAATATCAACAAAACATTACAAAAATAGCTCACATCAAAGCCTACTCCTAGTACTCACTGCCAGCGAAGGTTTCCGTCTTGAAATGTCTAACGCCTCAGTGGTTGACACATAGATGAGTGGATCTAGATCCTTAACAAGGTTCTTTTATGTAATGAGTAGATTATTTACTATTTGTTGTTTGTGTACACAACCAAGATTAGACTACTCCTGCTCACGACCTTATAATCCAGGCATCACGCTTGAAGCTGCGCGAACATATTCAATGCGCATGCGCTATGAGCACAGCGCAGCACAGCTGTTGAAACCACTTTTCACCCCAGCTGGGGTGAATTTAGTGAATCGTTTGAACTCCAATTTCGTGGGAATTTTCATTGCGTTATTTTTCAACTTTATAAGTTGAATTTGCATTTTTGATAATAATATAAGCTTTAGGAAAACAACCTTTTGCAATCAAGCTTTGACAATTTTGACATACATTCAATAAAACATTCTCTGGGAATAGCAAAATATCAAAATAACCTCAACATACTGAAGCAAAAGAAAATGATTTTGGTTGGGTTGTTGTTAAGAGCTACACTCAGCAATGTTCCAGCTATACCGCATCAGTCTGTAAATAATGGGGTCTGGACCAGACAATCCAGTGATCAACAAGCTGAGCATTAATCCACACAATTAGGATACAATGACATGTGTCAACAAAGAAAATGAAAATTGCTTGAACAGACTTCTATTATACTAAAACATTAACTTGATTAAGACATGAAGAAGTGGATCTGAATCAAGTGAGTCAGGGACTGATGTCTTATTCATTGTCACTAAGTCAGCAAAATGTCTGTAATCATGTTTGATATAACCAAGTAGCCACGTAGCCATGTTAGGGCAAGGGCAAGGCAAACTATTGGGAGACAGTACAACCATCAATCACCTTGTCTGGGTATGATGTATGATGACAATAAGAACTGACAAATCTGTCACTTCAGCCTCATTGACTGGGATGTTTGTACTGCTTTTACTTACCCAAGTATTACTACTGGTCAAATAATTTCAATTGGAACTCTCCCTTCATGAGAATGGCTATGACTAGCCTTGTAAATCTGTATTTGGCATTAACAAACGTTTAATAAAGGCAACAAAACTTTGTCCAAATCAAAAGAAAACTGTTGATAATGATATTAATTGTATGTTTCCCAAAATATCATGAATGAGTGAGTGTGTAAGGTTTTACACCGCTTTTAGCAATATTCCAGCAATATCACAGCAGGGGACACCAGAAATGGGCTTCAGACATTTTACCTAAGTGGGGAATCCAACCCGGGTCTTCGGCATGACGAGCGAATGCTTTAACCACTAGGCTACCCAGCCTCCCCAAAACATCATGACCAAGTGTTTATGAATCATTGTCACATAATGATGATACATGGTATACTTAAGGTGAGATTATTTGTTCCAAGCAGTGGCCCCCATCACAACTACATGCAAAGCAATCACCTAGGTCAGATAAAAAAACCCAATTAATCCTTGTATGCAACAGAAAGTTAGAATACAAAATAAAACTGAAGTACAGGATCCATTTGAAACTCTCCTAAAACTGGCACTAAAAGTGAATAAGAATTAATGAAACGTCAAACAGTCACCATTTAACTCTGTTAATGTGGCTGACATCATTGGGATTGGGTTTTGCCCAAGAAATTGTATTGAGATATATTGCAATATGAGATAGCATATAGTGAGTCACATTGCAAATATATATATATATATATTACCATCAAAAGTTTAGACTCACTTAGAGCACTCACAGCATGTTCTGTATATACATGTGGTTACATTGAAGATGAATTTCTCCACTTACTTAGGGGAACCAACAGCAAATCTTATGCAGATGCATTGCACGAGGGTCATGCATCAAGTGGCTGAAAAACCTGCAAATATTGTGCATGTGAACAGCTGCATTGTGGTATAAAATTTTGTTAAGAATTCGCCAATTTTTCATGATGTACTGAACTCATGACAATAATCTTTTCAACATTATGAATTTGTTTTACAATACATCAGTCCATGTGTAAACAGCACCTTTAAACAGTGTTGAATATTTTGCAAAATCTAGTTCAGAACAGTTGAGTGAAGTCAGTGGCTACATTTATACTAGTGAGTCTAAACTTTTGATGGGTAGTATATTTCCAAATGTGCAAAACTGTATTTCTACACCTAAAGCAAGGTTTCTTTTTATAAATAAGGTCTATGACCAAAATATCTAATTGTTCAGTTAAAAGGCAAAAATAAACAATGTGTTGATAATAAAATGTTGCATTTAATAACGCTTTGGTGTTTTTTAGGCATCTCATTTTGCAGTTCAATAGTCAACTCATGTCATATTTTTTCATGCCTAACTCAAAGTTCACAACCTGAAACAAAACACTGAAACAGCTACAGAACATTGTATTATCCTTATGTACTTAAAATGTCTTAACATCTCAAAAGATATGTGTGTGTGTGCGTGCGTGCATGCCTGTATGCATGCACGGGCGTGCGTGGCTGGTTCCATGGGGAAAGGGGAAACATCAGTTTTGTGGAAGTCTAAAAATTTGGTAAGATTACAGAATACCGGATACCTTCCTAACCCTAGGGTTAGGGTAAGGTTTGGGGTTAGGGTTAGGGCAAGTTTAGGGTAAGTTTTAGGGTTCGGGTTAGGGCAAGGTTTACGGTTAGGGTAAGGTTTAGGGTTCGGGTAAGGGTTAGGGTTAGGGTGACGTGACATTAAACAATATGGTTGGTATGTATCCGGTATTCTGTAAGTGTACCAAAAGTTTAAGTTGAAACAAGTCAGTAACTAAACTACCATTGCACGTCACATACCATTATCATTCTAAAATCCTTTAGGCTTTAGATATTCAAAAGACCTTCAGATTTATAAGGCTTACTTGAAGGAAAACAAAGAAAGGTTGAACCTTCAAATGGAAACATGTTAACCTAATAACTTAAAAGTTAGATATAAACCATACCTAGTGGCAGTCAACTGTGCTTCACTTTTCATATTTAGAAGTGAAAGTGTCAATGTCACAGATGGATAGTGTTGTCTCATGAGAGTCAGTTTGTTATTCCGTCAGATTATCTCACAAGAACCAGTTCATGAAACATGTATTGTATACTGTATTGGGAAATTTGTATGGTGATTTACCAGTTAACCGGTACTATTGCATACCACTTGACAGCATGACATCATATTTTTGACCATGTCAAATTTAGCTAATAATTAAACAAATTTACATAATTTTTAAATCCTATTTATTTCATGGGAAAGTCATAAGTAGATTTGAAGGCCACTGTAACTGCATCAACAGCTAGATGTCGGATCAGGATTAGTCCATAGCAACCAAGGCTGGTTGTATGTGGTGACTGAAATATCCTGGTGATCCAAGAACAGTGAGTTTTACGC
>VKKT01000420.1:206636-225928 GCA_008038995.1 Haliotis laevigata
GGCAGCCAGTGGAGATACCTGAGTACTGGAGTGATGTGACAGGACTTTTTTGACAGTGTGACAATTCTAGCCGCTGAGTTCTGGATGGTTTGCAGCCTTCTGATTTGTTGCGCTGGAGCCCCTACAAGCAGACTATTACAATAGTCAATCCTGGCTAGGATCATTGAACGTGCAAGTGCTGCAGCTGTTTCTTCTGTGAGAAGGTGGCGTATGTTACTTATGTTTCGGAGGTGAAAGTAGCATTTTTTTACGAGGTCATTGATGTGCTTGTCCATGTTGAGTGATGAGTCACCCAAGTTTCTAGCATCTGTCGAAAAGTTGATTTCTTCACTGTCGACTGTGATATGGGTTGCTTTGATCTTTTGCAGCCTTTTTGTCAGGTCCTATGAGCAAAGCCTCTGTCTTATCGCAGTTTAATTTCAGCATGTTGGCGTTCCTCCAGGCGCTAACTTTCGATGTACAGTCTTCCATCGCACTTAGTCCTGACCTCTGTGACTGGTCATCAAAAGCAAAACTATTGTACAGTTGCGTGTCATTCAGCATAAAAATGATCATTGATGTCACAGTTACTAATGACATGAGAGACAGGCTTGCTGTAAAGTGTAAATAATACTGGGCCCAGTACTGAACCTTGGGGTACACCGCAAGTCAAAAGAGTGTTTTCAGATGATGTAGAATTAATGCTAACTCTCTGGTATCTGTCTCTCAGGTACGAGCGGAACCAGTCCAAAACAACACCGTCTAAACCATATTCAATATGAAGTTTTACGCCGCTTTTAGCAATATTCCAGCAATATTATGGCGGGGGACACAAGGAATGGTCTTCACACACTGTACCCATGTGGGGAATCGAACCCGGGTCTTCGGCGAACGCTTTATGCATTAGAAAACCCCACCGCCGAAGCGGCGTCAAACCCAACTCATTCCGTCAAGAATATGATCTTCACCAGTCACTGGTCAGAAGGATGAAGTTTATACTACGTAACAGGCATACCAATGCATGCATCAATGAGTGAGTTGTGTTTACTTCATGCCTGACAGTCATGGCTTCCATGAATATATGCCGAGATTCAAAGCCCTTTTCACAAAGCGATGTAATCACATCAATCGCGAGTCTATGTTAAAGGAAGGCGCGAGCCTCGCCACAGAACGAACCGATAGCCACTCAATCGCCTTAACATGAACGCACGCGCTTAAAAGAATCGTACTGCAAAGATCGGCGACGAGAAAGACTTTTAGAAGAACTTACGTATTTTTTGTTTCGAATAACTGAATGATTTGCTGTTAAGCCAGGCGCGTAGCCAGCCATTTATTTTCACGTAAGCCGGACAGGTTGCAAAGCTTTACATTTAGATATAGTATTGAGGGCTTGTCTAACTTTCATTTTTTTATACACTGAAAGAGATACCTTTCAATTTTATGATATGAAGGATAACATGTTTACTGTACATGGTGACTGTATTGGTTATGCTTTGTTATCAAAGAATATTGTAGTCAGTATGATTCATAGAGATATTACCATTTTTTTTTAAATTGTCCTGATAGCGTGTTTGTTGGCATTCTTGGCAAGAATTAGATTTTTTTAATAGCAAAAATCATGTGTAATCCCGGGCCTTTTTAATAACGGTAGCTACGCCCCTGTAAGCAAATTTTCATGAACAGACACAAACCGAAAACAAAACATTGTTGAATACCATCTCCTAGATGCATTTGGAAGATATTAGTTGTTAAGTTTTCCATATTGAATTAGTCTGCAATTATTAATTTATATTTCAAAGTTACTTTCCTCCGTAACATAAAAAGAAAAGAGATGTGCTGTTCCGTGGAGAATGGTGTATACGATAACAATGACGATAACCTTGTCATCGAATCAATGTAGACATCACGATTATGAACATCAATGTTTCAACATTTCGCCATAATGTTTAAGACAAGTGGTGATGGCGTTCCCGGAAGAGTTAGTCCCCTTTGTCAGTCCCCGAAACGACACAGTGACACTTCAACAATAGGCATGTCTGTAGCTGCGACATTCTGTACTAACAAACTGGATTGCAAGGTTGACTGTAAATGCTAATCAATACCTAGTCCCATGATACGACATTAATGTCTTAGGATTCGCCCTGATTACGTTTCAAAGCTTATTTGTCAGCACCTTGTCCCTTTTCATCAATTCTATCTTTCACAGGCATCCATCCCATATGCTGAATTTAACTGACAAAAATAGTTAAAGCGGCGCTACACTGGAACCACTCACTCTGCACACTCCCATCCACTGACTCACTCAATCACTCACTAACTCGTTAATTTTTGTGCCTCAAAATATGAAGTGCAAACTATTCCCTGATACAGATCATAAAACATACACGTTGTATTGTTATGATTCTTCATTAGCCTACATGACTCCAGTCTCAAAGGTATGTGCTATTCATATAGATGTACTGGAAGAATCTACCTACATGTGCGCAGGAGATCTCAGACAGGTAAAATACTTTATGGCAGGCCACGAAAGAGAAACTGCACGTGCACAGGAGATCTCAGACAGGTAAAATCCTATGACGGCAGGCCACGAAAGAGGAAACGTATGTGCACAGGAGATCTCAGACAGGTAAAATCTTATGACGACAGGCCACGAAAGAGAAAACGTATGTGCACAGGAGATCTCAGACAGGTAAAACCATTTAACGGCAAGCCATTTAAAGCGACACTTGAACCTTATGTGCACAGGAGATCTCAGACAGGTAAAACCCTATAATGGCAAGCCACGAAAGAGAAACCTTATGTGCACAGGAGATCTTAGACAGGAAATATCCTATAAAATCTTTAATTTCATCCGACACTTACAAGCAAGTATTCAAAACGAAGGCACGTAACTTTTCATTGTATCGTCAAAACGTTTCATGTTCATCCATGTTGTTGATGTTCCGTTAATATTGGTGCGTAACTGCTGACATAATTGACTCGTGCGTATATATTACAGAGAAGAGGAAGATATATTTTATTAAACTGTCACTTACTGTAATGATAAAAGTATAACATGTTCAAAACAACTCTTATTTTATACTGATTTGCACAGCAGGTTCCATATCTGATATATATATTGGTGATGAGGTTACCATCATGCATGTGGTGTAAGGAATAATACAGAAAAAATATTTCTGGGATGTTGGTCTTAAGAGATTTTGAGTAGGTTTCTGTTTCGTTTGCGTGGTGTTTAGTGGCAATACTTAATCTTTCCTTGGATTTCATGAGGACATCAGTAATAATTCAATATTCTGTATTATGATGTTAAATTTTATTTGGTTATCTATAGCACTTCGTCTCCTCGGTTGAAGACAAGGTGATCCTCTGATCCTTACCTTTTTATATTGTTTCTTTGAATTCAGACTGCATTCCAGGAATGTGAATATAGAAGGACTGACTTACAAATAGGCCCGAGTAAGAGAGATATTGCTAGGAGGAATATTTTAGTTAGGTATTCACCCAATTCTAAAAAAATAATAAAATAAGGTGGAATCCAGAATATTAAAAGGAACTATTAGTTATTTATTCTACAGATTGAAGCGTAAATGGCTCAGCAGTATTTTAAAAATAAACCTTTTGAAATTCATTAATAAGAAACAGGAGAATAAAAAAAATCACTATTCCTTTTGGTCGAATTACCATTGTTATAATAAAGGCCTTGCTCATTTCAAAATTGAATTATTTGTTGCTCCACTCCCTCGCCCTCCGGGATCCACTTGCACAAAGCGATCTTATCTATAAGAGGATCAGACTCCCATGCTATATAGTATAACATAGACTTAGGACGGTCGTAACGCTTAGGTCGCTTTGTGCAAGGGCGTCCTGGGTCATTTCCTGAAGGGGTTGAATATGATGCCTTCAACTACTTTGAAATGGAAATCCACATAAGATCAAAAGAGCTCTTGTTTGCAAACTGTGAAGCAGGGGGACATCTTATGACTGAGTTTTAAAAAACAGTCTGGTGACTACGTACAAAACTGAAATGGTTTAGTTCTCCACAGGATTATTTAAGCTAAGTCTTATATATTTTATAATCGGCTATCGGAATTTGAAACAATATACTTATTTTTGGAGTTTAAACGAGTTCAAGGTTATTGACAAGCACCGTAAGCCTAAATAATGTTGTGTCCACATATCCACAATTTGAACTTTGAACCTCCAGCTTATTGTACTTGCTTTGAACGCCAATATACATGTATATACTGATGTGTTTGACCTGTAGAAGGTTCTGACTCCATTCTTTCGTATTATATGTAAAGTTGACGACTATCTTAAATTGCAATAAGTTTTAACATTTTAGTCACAGCAGGTATATCATTGAAAGAAATATGAGTTACAACAAATGCCAACCAACAAGCATAACAAGTCGATGTTGTATTTCCAACTAGCTAATGTAGATGTATCTATTAATTAAGTATGTACATTGTTCTTGCTTGCTTAAATTTATGTTTTTATATTGCTTTTTTAGTGTGTGTGTGTGTGTGTGTACACACGCATGAACGCGCGCGCGCACACGCACGCACACACACACACACACACACACATACGGTATCCTTCCTGTAATATCAGTCATACTTTATCAGTATTTTCTGAAATTGTTTGTAAATCCTTTCTTACATGGGACAGGCACTACCTTGGTGTACATATACATATGTATATAATATAACATCTAGATCAATATATATTGACACGGCGGTTACTACATATAAAATGTTAATAAACTCGTGTAGCACTGTGTACGCAATGTCGGCAGTAACCATGCACAGGTGTGTCGTTCATAATTGCGTATATCATTGGAGAATACATAGGATACGATTCACCTACGATATATACCCGTTGAATGAGATGTATATTGCCACATCACATTTCATGAATACCTCAATTATTTTCACATTTGAAATTCATATAAATGTATAGTTTGTTTATATGTATAAACATACACGATAATCTGTTGCTACATCTAATGGAATATTAATCTGAAAATACTCCTGAGAACATAAATTTAGTTTCCACTATTTTGTCCTACATCTTCACAATTACAACCATATCGCCACTTTAAAGCACTGAAATACGAAAAAAACAACGTCCTCTCGAATGTTTTAATATTTTGTGTTCGTTTGTACGTATGTTAAAACCTAAAATTGTTCTCTTAACTGATGATAGGTCAAATCCGTGATCATTTGTTTTTAAATTGCTGAATTATTCAAAACGTGTCATCCCTTGCTATAAAACAAAAATACGGACATGTCACAGCGTATGGTGAAATCATCAGCACGAGTCCTGCGGAGTCGTGACGTGCTCGATTCAACAGACGGTTCACGAGTACGGTTTGACTTAGGTTAGCTGTCGTTAGGAGAACACTACTTGTCAATGTCAAGTGCGTCATCCATTGCGATGGCCTCCAACTCGGATACTGTGTCTGATAGTCACACGAATAGTTTATCAAATAGATCTGAAAGTCAGCCTGACAATGACTTTACTCACAATGAACTCAAAGGCTGGCTTTTGAAGAGGGGTCGGTTGTCCCGCAAATGGAAAAAACAGTGGTTCCAGCTTAAAAACTGTGACCTATATTATGGCAACACATCCGAGGTAAAGTTCGTTTTTGATTCGTTCTTGACTGTAATATGTTTCGCAATATTTACAGGAGACTTTAGGTGGTATGTCGACAGGAATCGGTGAGTCATGAGTGGTGAGACCAAGTTGTTGTTACGGAAGTTTGTAGAGGGTGAACGTTTTTGACAGTTTGACAGCAGAACGTAGCCAACCGTGAAGCTCTGTCAACGTTGTCATGGTTGTCCATGAATCGCTGCTGGTTGGTTCTCGCGTCTACCCTGTGATCGGGCCTATTATATATTTTCAATTGATCGTAATGGTCGTTACTTGCCTAGATAAACTGTTGACTGGTTTGTAGTATTTAAAATCAATCATTGAAGATTGTAATAAAATTAGTTGTCTGGTTTTCTTTATACATATATTGTATTTGATATCAAAAGTGTTTGTTTTTCGACAGATGTGTTACTGTCAGACAACGCATATCTTTAGAAAAACACAAGTTATGAAATGTAAAAACATTAGAAAATGTTGAAATGATGTCTGTATATAGGATAGCTTGTATCAGGTTCACTGTATAAGTCAAACCTACAAACTTTATGCTGTTATTTTGTCCCATGTAGATCTGAGTCAGAATTAGTCTTCAGCAACCAATGCTTGTTGTAAGAAACAACTAACGAGAAAGGTGATCAGACTCGCTGACTATGTTAGTGCATGTCATCATATCTCCATTGTGTAGATTGATGCTCATGATGTCAGTCATTGGATTGTCTGGTCCAGATGTGATTATAAACAGACTGCCAACATAAAGCTGGAAAATTGCTGAATGCTGAGTCAAACAATAAACAAACAAATGATGTTAGTTCTATTCAGTATTTGTTACATTGTTTACATGTTAAAGTTTGTTTGCCCTGTTTAATCATGTGTAACACACCTCAGCAATTCAACAGTTTGTAAGTCTCAAGTCATTACTGTTGTTCCAGCAGGTGACTTTTCAGATCAAACCACCGAGACGTCATAATATAGTTGAAATATTGCTGATGTGACGCTAAATATTAACTCACTCACTCAAATCACCATTGACTTAGTTGGGGTGGAGGGACCTGCAATATTTACTTTTAAGGGTCCTTACAGGTGATGCAAGGGACCTCTAAAATAATGAAATGGTGCTGTGTACTGAATGTTTTGATAAGTACTTCAGAGTATGGAATAAATCAGCAATCATGTGTAGAAAGGTCATGACTGATTGTTGACATTGCAGATGCTTATTACAGCTGCTCTTGATCTGCTATAGGTGCATTGGCTTTTATTGTGCATCAATATGGGAGTCTATTTTGTCTGCGTCCACTCCCTTTATTTGCGAATACTGGACGCACATTTGTGCACCACAGAAAACTTTGACACCACAATTCAAGTAGCCAGATATATATATATATATACAATTTGTATTTTGAAAGAATAAAAGGTTCATTTTGTAGGATGACTGACAGATTGATATCAAAGGTGTTGTAAGGAAGTTTGTCATAATTGATAATGACAATCAGACAGATGAATGTTATAGTGAAAATTGATAATCTCTATAAAATGTCTTTCGACCTTTTGTTATTGATGAAACAAATGAAAACACCAGACAAAAAGATTAAGAAATTGTTAGTTACCATTATCATTACTCTCCTAAGTTGATATAAAAGATTATAGATACTTTAAAAGTGCCAGAATTGCAGGACAAGAAAATATATTCTTTGGGCCTGCCAAGTAAAGGTTATACTTTCTTGAAACTATTTTTCTGATAAAAATGTACATGTCTGGCTTCAGGAGCAAACTAAAGATAACAGACTTTGGGTATAGAATATGAATTTTCTGATAAAAACATTACTAGACATGATAATTCACCATCTCAATTCTAAGTCTTATTACAGTAGGCATTTTCTTATGTGCAGGGATTAAGATTACCAGATATATATCCTTCTATGTAGGGTTTGTCACATGTTGATGGTGCGAGATGAGCAGTTCTATACATATACATATTTTATTAATTGTTTAGTCAATCCCCGTTAGGTTTACTTGACAAATATCTACACAGAAAAATATTTCTAAGGAATAGTTGTTTAAACTTAACCTAGTGTGTACAGCATATTGTATTATATTGTAACATTAAAAGGGTCCATTGGTCTTGCATTCAGTAAACATATGCCACAGATTTCAAGAAAATATAACTGAAATACATGACATTCACTTTCTTTATTCACTAATCTTGATGCACACCAGTTTGCTCTATTCCAATAAGCTATATTTATTTTGTTGTCTTGAGATAGAAACCATTTGTTTCATCTATCCCAACGATCCATAGTTTGTCTGGTCTTGAAAAATCATTTATTTCATCTGTCCCAACAAGTTATAGTTTGTCTGGCTCTGAGAAACTATTAGTTTCATCTGTCCCAACAGGCCATAGTTTGTCTAGTCTTGAGAAACCATTAGTTTCATCTATCCCAACAAGCCATAGTTTGGTCTGGTCCTGAGAAACCATTAGTTTCATCTATCCCAACAGGCCATAGTTTGTCTGGGTCCTGAGAAACCATTAGTTTCATCTATCCCAACAGGCCATAGTTTGTCTGGTCCTGAGAAACCATTAGTTTCATCTATCCCAACAGGCCATAGTTTGTCTGGGTCCTGAGGAACCAATGGTTTGCATTATCCCTCCAACCCATGTTTTTTTCTTTCCTGGGGATCCGCTGGTTTGATCTACCCTAACAATGTTGGTTTGTCTGGCCCTGAAGATCCACAAGTTTGATCCATCCAACAGAAACATTCAAGATTACACTGTAAAAGCCACTTGTCTTAAGAAATGTCACAGTACAACTTCAAACACCACATACTGACCAACAAACATATTGTATCATGATAAATATTATGTGCTTTGCTTTTTTTCAGGAGTCCAGTTTGAAAAAGAAAATTCCTTTAACCAATGCTGACTTATCAGAAGCAAATGTGGATAAAAAACAATATGCTTTTCGCATTAAGAGCAAGGAAAATGGACGTACATATTACATGCAAGCAGAAAATGAAAGTGAACAAAATGATTGGATGCAGGCGATATGCTTTGCGAAAGCTGCCGGTAGCCATGGATCGAACTCGCAAGCATGTGTAATACAGTGACAGTCCTGTACAGCTGATAAATGTTGAAACATTGGGATCAAGTTGAATGGGGATAATTCTTATGAAAATGGCATAAAATGTTGCCAAAAAACATTTCAAAATGTCATTTATGGTTGTCACCCAAGTATTCACTGCCCGTGGAGTAGGTGGACACTGTCAAGAGTTGAAGTGAAGAAGGAGGTGGTGCTTGTGGGATGAAGTAAGACTATGGTATATTCACCACAAGGCCTAGATTCTCAATGGAAATAAAAGAGGCTAAATGTTATTCCTCCTTCATGTCATATCTGTTGTCCTGAGACTCATGGATGTGTGGTTCATTTTGAAAAAAACACAAATTGGTCATCACTCCCTTTTTACTAAAATTAATTTGATTCCATAATACTTTCAAGTTAGTGTTTCATGAAAATTCATTTGTAAAACAGAATTATTCATGTACAAGTTATTTTTCAGTTCTACATAACACAGGAATATCGCCTAAATGAATCACAATATTTGTATATCATTGATTTCAATATTTATGATTTAGAATTTGATTAACAAAATATCTGTTTGTCATGTTTGTTAAGATAATGATGTTTTGCATCCGATTGTTCATGATAAAAACAGACACAAATTTAAGTCTATATTTCTCTACAGATCACAAAAGGACACACCTATTACAGATGACATTCTTATATTTGTTGTCTATTTTCATTTGATTTGATTATATCAATGAGAGAGGAATTAGAACTTGATAAAGACTATCAATATGATTTTGTCAGTTGCAGCTAATGCAGATTTGTTACATTGTTGTTTAGATAATCAATATTTTGCAGTGGCTGCGGAAGAGTGTAGGGATTTTGTGCAATTAGATGATTAAGTATGGATTATGTTGTTTGACATTCAGTAACATGCTGGATGTCCTGTTACCTGCTTGTTGTGATTTTGTGATGACCTTATCTATACTGTTTACCTTTGCTGTGGTCTCTCTCCTGGTAAATGTTTAGATATGTCAGATGATATTATGTGTCAGTCTCTCCAGTAGTCTCTGTTAACAACTGTCAACACCACTGAAATTATATTTGAAAAGGAGACAGCATGTCAACTCTGTTTTGGTGCATAGTGCATGTGAGAAAAATTATGAATTTTACAAAGATTATGATTTTCAACTGTAATGGTAGCTTTTTTCTTTGTCAGTCATTGCTGTCCCAAGTATAGAATGACACAAAACGTGTAGGATTTGATTAACATCA
This sequence comes from Haliotis laevigata, assembly GCA_008038995.1. Taxonomy (NCBI): domain Eukaryota; kingdom Metazoa; phylum Mollusca; class Gastropoda; order Lepetellida; family Haliotidae; genus Haliotis; species Haliotis laevigata. The sequence goes on from VKKT01000420.1 coordinate 216,599, forward strand.
AACTGGTTTCTAATTATATAGATGTAGATAAGGCCAGATCAATATCTTTTTAGATTTTATTCTCACTGCTCAAGTAGATTTAGAAGCACTCGGTATTTTTGTATTACAAATATGCTGTATTTGAAGGTGAGGATGTCAATGATGAATCGTCAATGATCCAAGGATTGCCCTACATGGGTTTTTTTTCTTAAACTTCATCCATAGTTTCAACTATGGAAACATTGTTGGAAACTAAATACACACACTGTTGCAAACTAAATACACACACTGTTGGAAACTAAATACACACACTGTTGGAAACTAAATACACACACTGTTGGAAACTAAGAGTGGCAGTGGTGTTCTAGAGTTTAGTTTTGAGTCTAGATACCCTGTACCTCTAACTTAAAACATTAAGGCTACGACAAAAAGGTCCCCTTTTCTATCTGGCTTCATTTCAAATACAGCATAGAATGTGGTTTGGTGTATAATCAGATAATGAAGATTTATCAATGATTTAGTCTACCCGTGATGAGCTTGGCTTGGCAAATACAACTGAACTTTGTCTTTCCTGTCAATCTGTGTTTTCTACTCAGAAACTGTTTAAATGATCTTCATGGAACCTATCACATGTTAACCAGATGGTCTAGCAGAGGTTATGGGCATCAACAATCTTCGTATTTCATGAGATCATTTTACATTGGTTTGTAATACAGACTCTGAAACAAATATATCCAAGGAAACCCATGCAAGTCTACAATATGTGGCAAGGCTAGATTACCAGTTTCAGTTTTCTGAAAATGAAGAAAGCCATGCTCTCCTTTTCATTATATTTTATGATTATAATTTAGGAACTGGTTTTTTTCTGTGAAATATGTTCATTTTATAGACTGGATAGTAGTCTAATTTTACATTGGCAGACTCATTTCTACTGAAATTAGGGTTGTGCTGAAATTGTGGAGTAAGTGATTCTTAGCTTCGTTTATTTTACAACTTGTAAGGTTGAGCCCAACTTCAAAAGCTTTAGAAGACATCTTTGTAAAATAACACACAACAACTTAGTGACCTCATGGTGTCTTTGTTGTTTAAATTTTTTTCTTGTGAAAACTTTTCTATTGAAGCAAGATCAAATCAGTGTCTGAAGTTATGGGTAGGGGGTCCTTGAGGTTTGCACTATTTGTGTTTGAATTTAGTGGCCCCAATTTTGAGAAGGTCTTCTTTGATATTCATGCTTAATTTTGAACACTGTCCGAATATACTGGTTCTTGATTGAATTTCAATATTGAAAATGTATCCATGTTTTTATTCAACTTGATTTGAAAAACTTTGTTTTCAATAACAGTTTGCTGTTTTTCTATTCATCCGTAATGCATGTGAGACTATGCTATTGTTCATTACAGTATAATTACACGGACACAAGAATGGCATGTGATATGAAGGATTTTTTATATGTTCAAATGCACTGATGTATTGCTTACATGTCAGTCTGTGTGGGCCAATTCTTCAGTATACACCATCATCAAATAGTAGAATGAGTACAGCCTAGCAAACTTACATTTTTTATGCTTTGTTATGAGAGTTTTCTGTTGATTACTATATCAGATTCTTTGTATTATTGCTCTGTAGTAATACAGATTGTGTACATGTTGGTGTCACTAATGTTTCAATGTCGCAAAAATGTGATGAAAGGAAATGCATACTAGTAACCATAGTAACTGAAGTATGTGTTGGATAAGGGAAGTTGAATGCATTATGCCCAGGAAACGTGTATACATGTATTCTGCATTATAGCCAAGCAGGATCTGATATTCATCAGAGAATTCAAAGAAAAGCACACAATGTATATGTATATTTATGTCAGTAACACACACTGAACCAGATTGGATTTTGAGATCATTCTTTGCTGCATGTTTAACTTTTTATCATTTGAAGTTGTGTTTCTTTTGTTGTGGAAAGCAACATAGGTTGTTTGTAAAAATTCATTTTAGAGAGATGTGATTGGATATAATGTGTTTGGACTGAATGTGTCTTTTCCCTGCATATATATTTCGATAGCCATCTATGTGTAATTAAAGTATTGTTCCGCGGGGTGTTTGGGTGGAGGATCAGCACCTTGAAAGAAAAAGGGGTCTTCTAGTCGTACATGTATGCTGCTCAAGTATTGGAACCCAGAGACTCATCAACCGTGGTTTTAAAGGGATTTATCTTGACCTGCTCAAAAGCTGATATTTGGCCCTAAGTCTTTAGTCAGAAGAAATTCTGAAATTTGTATTTCCCAGTTCATGTTGTTTTTTCAACTGATAACAATACCAGAAAAGCTAGGAAAAGGGTGTAGCACTTAGTTTTACACTATTACATTCAATGAAATGTTAAAATGGCTCCTTTACTGAGAAAATATGGATGTTAACACTAATCCCAATTTTGAAAAAAACAAACATTTTCTGCTTGCTGCCAAGGACACTTTGTTTTGAATCCTATATAGATCCCTCTTTTAGCATTAGTGTTGTTATAAGTATCCTTGACTGTCTTCTGTATTTTTGAACACCTGTGACCATTAGATATTTTCATTTACAGAAAACCAATGCAATGTTTTAACACTGCAATTGTTCTCTAAAGACCAGAATAGTTCTGTTAAGAGTGCAGTTCTGTTGTTACAGAATATCTGCCAACTGTTAGAGATCTATAATGGTACTGTGACAGAGTATGGTGAGTGTATCATGGTACAAGGTAATCAGTACCATGCATGGATTTATGACAGATGTATCATTATCTCTGGCATTTAATAAGTTGTCATTTTGTATTAAAAAGAGACAGCAAAAATCAACTTGTTTGAGTGGCATTTTAGAAGTTGAGACGTACAATATGGAGCAAGTTTTTATGGATAACAATTTCTTTATTTCGTGAGTGCGATGTTTCGATACGTTTCGTTGACAACGGTACAAGAATCTGTATCGAAACGTCGCACTCACGAAATAAAGAAGTTGTTATCCATAAAAACTTGCTCCATATAGCAAAAATCAAATATTTCAGTTTGGTCAGTTTCAGTGTCCTGTCAGGTACTTTTGATCATACTAAGTATGATAAGTATCATGTGTTAACCTTATTTCCATTCAGTTGTGACATACTTTTACTGTATGGTGTTAACCTTGTCATTTGTGAAGGGCCTCAGGATTCTATTATCTTTAATCAAACATAACCAAGCTATTTTTAACATGCAAGTTTAAATACTATCAATATCTATTTGTATAAATGATTGCCAGTGACTAGAATAATATCAACACAAATTATTGTTTTTGCTAATTGTTCTCTGTTAGCAATGTTTGATGAATGTTGTTTATTTATAGATTGTGCACATTTAAGCTACAGGAAGATATGGTACCTCACAAAATCTCATATAATTGCAAGCATAGTGCAGGACTTCCTTTTCTAGTTCAAGAAAACACAATACTCCAGCCATCACAAACTAATTATTAGTTTGTTGGAATACAGTCTATTTGTTTTTCCATGTTTGTTTGTTTTTGAATTCCATGATAAAGTTGCTGTATATTGTGTCCTCTTGTGACCAAAAAACTAAATGAAATCACAGTATGTAAAACAATATTGCTTTAGTTCAAAATATAGTTACAGAAACTAGGTGAAATAGAAGATAGTGTTTTGTGACATACTAGCAGGACAATGATTATTGTTTATGGACATTACAAATATTTGTACATGAATATGGCATATTTGTTTTAAAATTTGATTCCATTATTGCGGAAAAGTTGGCCAGTCTCCGAATATATTCATTTCACAGAAACATCTCATGTAAAAAGAATTTCCTTAAACATGTTTCATCTTATCAGCATTCCGATAATATGCAAAAAGCTGTTTTTTATTCCCGAAAGGTGAAAGAGGTACATGCATTGAACAGTGTTCGTGAAATTGTTAAAAGGTTTGCTGATAAGTGTTGAGAGCTATGAATAATTCACCCTGTAATCACCACTCACCAATGGAGCCAAGTCACATGATTTATTGAATGTTACTTTTCAAGTAGTTTGGTCACAAATAATATCAGTTTACATCCCAGAATTGCCCGGGTCATATTTGTTGGTTATTAGCTCCACTGAAAGTGGTAAAGGTCTAAGATCTGTGGGCCTTCCTGCCACATGAAGACAACATGTGGTGATATGACTGACATGTTGTTCAAAACTGTAAAACAAAACTCACTGACTCACACACAATGAATATATACAGCCTAGATTTAAACAAGGTATGACATTTCACCCTTAGATCAGTGTCCTCAGTGACTTGGATGGGGATTCCCCTCTCCAGCTTCACTCCGTCCTCGCCATCGTCATGGCAGCCAATACTAGCAATCTCATCAACATCCCAGGGGAAGCGTTCCTGAGAGATAATGTTTATTTGATGAAGTAGGCAGCTTGAGGTGGGTCACATGTAAAAGAGAATAGCTGAGGTGACAGGACACTAAGCTGTCTGTTACTTTCTCCATGTACCTTGTCTTTTGTCTGTGGAATGTATCACCTGGGATGGCTGTGGTTCACATTTTATCACTTTACTGTTTTAGACATATCTTAAGACATGGCTGATATATTGGCATTAGGATGTAGTATTTAAGACTCACTCATATGAACAAAATACATAAAAGACAAATATGTTCATTAAGGAATTAGTTAAAGGGGTGATTAATATTTGGGGATGAAAAAGAATGATGGAAAGTAAATACAAAATGCCAATATTTGAAAGAAAAGTAAGACTGGATTGTTATGGAAATTCTAGATATTTGAGGGGTAGTTTTACTTTATTGAGAATTCCATGAAAATTTATATGGCAAAACACACATCTTGTGTTTCAGTTGCTCTAAATTTCTTTAAAGTGCTAATGATAATGGCATTAATAAATTTCCCAAGCCTTGAGGGCACACTTAGAAATCACTTTATTTCATCAATGACCATGTGACAATTTTCATTATGCAAAACCAGTGGCAAATTTACTTCCCACAAGTAGACTGGACAAATGTGATGTATATGCTAGTATTAAAATGCTCAGTGAACTGAATTTCGACTTTCCTGTTTCCTCATTCCTAAAAAAATATATTCTGGCTGATTCCAAAGGGCAGACTTAGACATCTTTTGTCATTGCCCTCAGGAAATACCACGTATCTACCGCAGGTGTTGGATAACCTCAACCCAAACAGTTTTAGGTCAGTAGGGAGTGGTTTTGTTTTATAGCTATTGAATAATCTTAAACACAATGGCTTATTCATTACACTGATGACTTATGTTAGGGAGAAGGGGTTAAACGGGAGTGGTTTTTTTAGGAGTCTTAACTGTGTCCATATAAAGTAACCTGTTTCTCTTTCCTAGCGCCTGTTGTTAGTGACAGAAGATACTTGATTTGAACCCAATGATCAGACTCTTTATTGCAAATTGTTAGGATGTATCATTTGTTATTAATGGATATACAATTCCAATTTGAATTGTGACTACTCAAGGCAAACATTTTGTTACCTCTAATACATTCATTATGTAAGTATATGCATGTTAGTGGTGGTTAGTAGACCTAGTTGTCTTAGGTGACTCAGTTTGCTGTGCGGAGTTGCAGCCCTTTGGCATGCCAGTAACCTATGAATATAGGCTTGAATGCTGATTGGCCTTGATTATGTTTAAAAGATGGTCAGCACCTTACCCATGCTCTTAAGTTTACCAGAAGTGGTAAAAGCCTGACACCTGACATCGGGCCCGAAACAAACTTAAGTTTTTACTCAAATTTAAAACTGAGTTTGACAATTTGAAACAGCTGAATTTTTAACTCAACTGCATTTTTAAATAAAAAGCTCAAACAACTTAAGTAATCTATCTACCAACCTCAAATTGTCTACTGTGTTTGGGTTTGATATTGATTTCAGTTCATTCTGGGAAGGGTCGGTGGAGTAGCCTATTGGATAAAGCGTTGTCTCGTCACGCCAAAGACCCGGGTTTGAATCCCCACATGGGTACAATGTGTGAAGCCCATTTCTGGTGTCCTCCCGCTCACTTACTCATTATACTCAAGCTGTCAGATCAGTCAGTTATAACACAAACTGTGTAGTTGTATTAATCTTTATTTGTACTATTCAGGTTTTTGTTGTTATGATCAACAACCATGATGTTATGTTTCCATTAAATAACATTCTAGTATTCTGTGACAGAAAATTTAAAATCACTCATGTCATAGTGAGGAAAGAGAGGACGCAAGGAAAGTCAAATATGCTGAAAACAAGGATATAAATTTCACTAATAAATAAATCATCCGCAAGCTGGTTGTTATGGCAACTGTTGCAAAGAATGTTGTATTATTAATTAAGTTCCATGTCATGGAACACACAGTAATGTCATTGTTCAGGGTAAGTCACAAGGAAAAATATATTCTGAAATTTGTTAGACTGCTACTAATATAATTATCAACAAAATTGTGATGTGTGATTGTATGGTACTTTATGATGTCTGTTACCATAGCACAGTTATTTGTGGGGTCAGTAATACATGATAACTGTTAGGACTGATTTACAAGAGCTGTATCTTATCAAACAAACTCACTTTGGTTGGAAAGCAGGTTTAGTATACTTCTTAAGGGAGGAAGATTATCTTATTTGTTAAACTTATGACTATACAGATTTGATGCTTGAATGAACATGCATGATGGTTGAACACATCACTTGTTATTTTATATTTTGAGTTAAATTTAAGAGGAAACATACAAAATTATTTATCCTGGAAATATTTAAGACTTAAGCTCTAGTTACCTAGAGAGTAATGCTATTACAGTTGATGAATGGTGCATGTTGAATTACTGGTAGATTACTTCAGTGTGGATTTTTCGGTTACAGTTGAGCATCACCAAATATTAATATAGACAATTAAATACACTCTTCATACACTTGGACAGAAGTGCTTTCATCGAAGTGCTGAATATGTTTTGACAAGGGAGATAAGCCCAATGGAAGATTTATTGCTTTAAGTTGTGTTTAGGTTAAGGTATACAATAATATTTATGTGTGTGTACGGAGTTTCAAACACCGGTCTTTAATTCACAATAGTTTATGTAATGTGATGTTTCAATACCCAGTTAGTGGTTGTTAACCATGATTATATCAGTGATATATGTACATCATAAATTGAGATAAAGTGATGCAAACTTCATTTGATTTGCAATTTTGTTATCATACTTCTTCAGTTTATACAAGGAAGTGTAACAGAATGTTAATTTCCTTTCAACTGATTTTTATATTGAGTCTAAAACAGAAGCCAAACTTCTAAAGAAAACAAAACAAAGTTATCATTTGTCATAACAAATAAGTTAAGAGTGTCTTGCTCACGAGAAGAGAATAATATATGAGCCTTACTGCAATTGCTCAGATATTTTTGTTGTAATTTCTGGTATTTTAAATGGTTGTATTATACACACCAAAGTGTGAAATTGGAGCAAAAACACTGACTTCAAGTTCCCTTACAAGGTTTTTCTGTTATCTTTTCTTTCGAGTGTTCCATTGAATATGTGACATCTAGATTTTGCTGGACATAAATCAACTCTGTGTGCACAGTTTATGTAAAAATGTTCCAATGGAAAATATTGATTCCAGTGATTGTTCACCATTACACTTTACTCACAACTGTAGTTAGGTCTGTAAATATATTGGTGTGATGGTTTGAGCTTATGGCTTTATGTGATATGTCAGTGTAACAAGACACAAGATCATAATTCCTCAAGAGGATTCTGAGTTTTGTTGACTTATCTGCTGAATGTTCATTGTTCATCATTTCTGATCTCATTTAAGGTACATTATGTTCTGCAGTCCCCAGCATTGTCAAAAAGGTAAAAAATGAGGATCTGTTGGTCACAATGTCTGCTAAGTATGGATGGTAATAGGGTGGTTGACCTGTGGAAATCCTGAGCTATTCTCTTTTGTTTCACAAGAGGTTTTAGATCATCCATTTATTATCCTTCCACATTCTGCTGAAAGTAGTTAACAGCATGTCTGTCTAGAGTGATTTACTTATTTAGTGAAGCAGTACTCAAAAATTGTCTTCATAAAAGCTTCACATCCAAGTCTTACTTTTATCTGTTTGCCCTCTGTTTCATTTGTTCACATTCATGATGTCAAGATGGACATAGACTTAATGTATGGGTAGGTGCATTTCATAAGTATTCAGGATTTATGAGATCGCTTCACTTGATCACTTAATAATGTGGTGCTGGTGCTGACTGTGAATTGTCATTTCCAGGCATTGAAGACCGTTACACTTTGTATCAACATTGAACATGGACGCTATAACTATTTCTTCACAAAATTACATGGAGCCAGAGGAAAATGGCTCCTACTTGAATTCAACTAAGCTTTGTGAGATGACTGAGAAAGTATGTGTGAGAAGTTTTGGTGTAATAACAGGCCATGTTATTTGTAAGGTTACAGTCTTATATATGTGAAACTTATCTTTGAATGTATGTTTCATCAAGCACTTTGGCCAACCTGCCATCTTTGAAATATTGAGTCACTGAGTCACTGAACAGTATTACATTAAATGAATGAGTGGTGTTATACAAAGTCAAATGATAGAATAATTTACCTCAAACCTAGTTCCAAAGAATGCAACGTGTTTATGTGGGAACAGACTTGTTGCTGTTGTCAAAATACCAAAGCCTTAGGACAAAAATATCAGTAGTGTTGCATAAGGTAAAGCTCTCAGATCTCAGTGTTTTAGTACAACTAATAACCTTTATATTGCTTTCTGTTTTTTTATGTTTAAAATGAAAAAATCAATGTTTATATTCAATTACTTTTGGCTGAATGGGTGGCCCAGTTGTGTGGGGAACTTCCCCTCAAATCACAGAGTTACTTCCCTTTGAAGTTCCAGGATATTTATTGTGGCTCTTCGTTTCTCAGCAGCAGGCAGAGTCTGGGTAGTTTTCTACTGAGTCGAATCAAGGATTTTGTAAAATGTATGTGCACACCATACCTAAGTCACCATTGTGACGTGTCTGAAAAATCAAGTGTATGGGCACCCCTTAAATTTCAGGATCCGTGGTGATCAATGCTCCTCCATCACTGTCTGCTTTCCTTTCTCATTTACACAGCTTGCTGCAATGTACCGGAATTACTGTCCAAAGCAGCAATAAACCTAGCTCACTCATTCCTTCAAACTAACCATATCTGTAGGATGTTTGGAATTGTAGATAGCTGAGGAATTTGTATGTTTGTTATGTAAAAAATGTAAATATCATTACATGTATATATATCATAACTAACTCTGATTATATAGGTTGTTAAAATAAGCATCAAAGGCTGTCATTTTTTCTTCTTCGTTTTTTTTTTTT
>VKKT01000421.1:91176-109846 GCA_008038995.1 Haliotis laevigata
CCAATAGGTTGTGAACCTGACGTTCCTACGATACTTGTGGACGCTGGCGTACTTGCTGGTGCCCTTGTGGATGATGATGTATCTGACGTTATTTCTGTAAACGTTGGAAGGCTACCAGATGTTCCTCCAGTACCAATAGGTTGTGAACCTGACGTTCCTCCGATACTGTATAGAGGAGTGTTCGATCTTGTTCCAAGTGACGGATTGACAACAGAAGCAGTCGTAGCTGTGAATGTAGAGCTGGTACCTGGTGTGGACACATCGTCTTTGCAGGTGGCACAACATGATATATCAGCCAGGGTTTGATTCGTGCAAGATGATGCTTGGCAGCCGGTGTCAGGATCATCCCCAGCGGGGCAGTTGGCTGCAGTAGAGGAGATTAAAAGACAGTTAACATTATTGATGACGGGTTCCCTGCATTGTTGATCTTAACTGGATCAGTGCAACTACTGATACCCACTCTGTACATTATGGCTGACAAATTGCAACCAGGTAGCGAATAATTCAAAATAGTTGATTTAAAGCATCCATGAAAACAATGCGATTAGCTTTTGAAATATGTCACGAAATAATAGAATATTAAACTTATTTGAAACATTGAGTTGCCAGCAAAATTATCTCCGTCGTTTACATAATGTACCTTGTAAGACACGCAACAAAATAAGCTGTTCAGAGATGATTGATAACATACGCCATCGTGCAGTCCCTCACGTACCTTCGTAAAGTGAATGGTTCAATTGATGCACATACCATATACAAGCCTAGCTGTATTCACAGATAACAGTAGCAGGGCGTGGAGTCATCCCACAGATGACATCCTTACCTTGTCAGCTTGCTGACGGGGTTAACCTCTTTGGTTATGTGGACAAGGCGTCCGACTTCGGAAAAGAAGGTTCGTAGTTCGAATCCCAGCACGGGACTCGACATTTTATGACCGCTACATTGGCGCGTAACGTGGGGCTTAGCACGTTCATATGAAATTTAAGCATAATAAGTCTCAGTACCNAACTATGCGGCTCGGGACGTGCCTTCTGTTGACGGGGGAGTATGTAGCTGGGCGTGGAGTCATCCCACATATGACATCCTTACCTTGTCAGCTTGCTGACAGGGTTAACCTCTTTGGTCATGTGGACAAGGCGTCCGACTTCGGATCAGAAGGTCCGTTGTTCGAAACCCACCACGGGACTCGGAAAATTTATGGCTGCTACATATGCACTGATGGAACTCCAATAACGTCTTTGCTGGTCAAAGAACCATGACTTTGTACGCCTATACATATACATCAGATCACTCGACACCAATGGCGGTCCAGCAATCGCAGCTAATCCAAACGTATAGTTAGGTAAAGACAAAGGGGGTAATCCTGCCTATATATCTACTAGTAGGTTTCTCCTTTGACACTATTCCCCATAAAGTATAAACCAGATGCCTGAGTTGGTACGTTTTATTCTTGAGGATACGGTTTTTACATGTCCCTGATGGTTACTGTGTATCTTTCAGTTTGTATATCTGTTGGAATATGACCGCTGTGAAACGTTCACTGAAACAAATGTATAAAATGGAGCACAATATGTTGTATTTAAAACAACAAGCTCTATTTTGATGACGTTCAAGGTACAACAGGAAACACGGATGCTGTCGTGCGGGCACCAAGTCCGCCTCCTCCAACTGCAGAAAACATCGATGCTGTCGTCCTTCCAGCAGATTGTCCTGTTGGCCCCGCCATCATCGACGCAGTTGTTCCTCCTCTCGGCGCACCTCCGGTAGGTCCCGCCATCATCGACGCAGTTGTTCCTCCTCTCGGCGCACCTCCGGTAGGCCCCGCCATCATGGAGGCCGTGGTTCCTCCTCTCGGCGCACCTCCGGTAGGCCCCGCCATCATGGAGGCCGTGGTTCCTCCTCTAGGTGCACCCCCTGTTGGTCCCGCCATCATGGAGGCCGTGGTTCCTCCTCTAGGTGGCCCTCCCGTAGGTCCCGCCATCATGGAGGCCGTGGTTCTGGCAGGGTTTGTTGGAGGCAACGTGAACGCTGTGATCACCGGCTTGCAAGTGGAGCAACAGAGTTGATCTCTGAATGCGGCTGGAGCCACTGAACACAGAGCGGGATCACACGTTACGGTGGGGTCGTCACCAGCGGGGCACCTCTCTGAAACCATTGCAATGTTAAGATGCAATTCATAGTATATCTAGTGGCTTTATAACTGTACTGTGGTTTTGCATATGCCATGTATGAAAGTATAACTATGTTTAAAGCAGACAGGAGCAAGGGCGTGAAGCGAATTAAATTAGGGCCTATGCAACTGATAAACGCGCATGCACGTGTGTGTATGTATGTTTAAACTATAGATTAAAATTACCAATCAGCATTTTAGCATGGATACAGCATATTCCTACACTAATTACTAATTACTACTTCTTGCACCATATGTATAATGTATATGTATAGCTCCAATGTATATGGGCCGGAGGCCTTTTGTACAATAAACATCTTTGACTTGACTACACGTCTCAGGCCAGTAGATACCCCAAGTGGTCAAGGATACGTTTTATTGTCTGTCTTATCCTTCAACGGGGAACATAAACTACAGTAAGATATACAGTCTAATCCTCTAAATAGACCGTTTCTTCCATATTCAAGAAAAGACTTAAAGAAACTATATGAATTTATGAGCATTAAGCAAGAGGTGAAGTCTTCTGTTCTATTGATAAATATGACAAAAACAATTCAAACTAAACATCCTTAAATATGACTATTGGGAACGAAGAATCAATAATAAACTTAGGTTAATTCAACGAAATAAAAACTCTCAATGATATATCATAAAATATTTATTTTAATGCTGTTTTCCTATCGGTTGGAGGCTGATCATTTTCCAACCCGGCACAGGGCTGTAAAACATAAAGAAAATAGTACAAATAACCTGGAGATTGTTGTAAAATATTTCGGGGAAAATAGTTTCAAATCAATATGTGCTGAGGATAATGGGCACAATTCCCACAATATACATCTGACTAACTACTAACCTCAGACAAAGGCAATGAAATATAACGACTGATGTTTAAACTATTGTCTATTTACGCTTTAAAATACAGCGTATGAAGAAGAAGATAAAGTCTATTTCAGTATTTGAGGCCACATGGCCAGGAGTACAAACATCAACACAATATTGTGCGTATGGACAGATAGAACAATGTGATCAGTTCATGTTCATACAGGCAACTTACGCTTTAGAAATATTGCAGTAGACTTCAATAGATGTGCATTTGTTGTTGTTAAAAGTGTTTTAGATTTTAGTCTTAATGGAAACGTATGGTAATATCAAGGTAACTACAGTTTTCTATGTACAGAATAGAATGGACACGCGAGTAAAAATGAAATTCATCTTGTGTAACATTAAAATCACATTTGTCACGTATCAGTACATTGTTATTTACAATATTATTACGTGATTGCTCCATAGTCTTTTAGAAAATATGATGATGTTATCCTAGAATGCCAATATTGAATTTCACTATCTAGACATCTTTGTCTAAATTAACTCAAAAATAAGAAAATCCAGTTCGGAATAAAAGTAGACGTACGTGCGTGACCCTGTTGCAGCTGCCACTATCATCTTGCAGCTTTAACATTTCATAACATGATTTAGGATGTCGACGATCGTCTGTGTGTAATATTTTGCACCAATATTTGATACATCTGCCGTACTATTTAACCCATAATCTCGTTCTGCCAGTTTCACCACAGCATTGGAAGAAACATTTTCATTAACATATAGAAAATGTTTGAAAAAGAAGCACTGGATTTTCTCAATGTGCGGACGATAAGAATGCCCCAAGATTTCACTACTGTACAATAATATTGGGGATAATTTACTATCAAATATTGCTGAAGCAACTTTCAAAGATATATTTGGAAAGTCTTTAAATATATAATATAGGGAACGATGCTTTCTTGGCTTGAAGACTTAGTGTTTCACCACATCAATCATATCATATCGACCATATCAATTTTGTGGTAAAAACAACACCTAGATATTTATAGTGTGACACAACATTCATTTGGTTTCCATTATAGAACCATTTTTCTGATTTCTTGATATATCCACCATTTCTAAATACTACAATCATATTTGTTAAGATTGACTTGTAAACCCCATTTTAAGCAGAAACGATACAATGTATCAAGTTTTAGTTGTAAACCAATATCGTCACGCCGAAGGCCCGGGTTCGATTCCCCACATGGGCACAATGTGTTAAGCCCATTTTCTGGTGTCCCCCGCCGTGATATTGCTGGAATATTGCTAAAAGCGACGACTAATGTCAGTCAGGATATTTTTACATTATGGCGTAGGAAAGTATTTAAGCATGCTAGACATACCCTATGAGGTGATTTCCTTGGAGTGGATGCCATGTTTGTTTTCCAAGTAAACTAGAGTTATATGCCCTTGAAAATAGTTCGGCGACTAGACTATTTCTTTCTCTCAGCGCTTTTGCGCTCAGACAGTCAGTAAACAGTCGACAGTAAAATGCCTACGAGAGGGGTACGAATCTTCTTCAGATATCTTCCAACTTTAACACAAGCTGATACCTGATCATACATATCCTTCAGCAACTTGAACATTTTACCATGACATCTTTGGTGATAAGAACATATACAAACTTATTTTTGTTTACAAAATCAAAGGCTTTTCTAAAGTCAATAAAAGCTGCATAAAGTCGATGTTTGGGTTTTCTTAGATATTTTTGGCATAGAGATTGAAGGGCAAATATGTTACCAACTGTTGAATAGTCAGCTCTAAATCCTGCTTGACACTCATGTAAAATCTCATGTAATTCCATCCAGATACGAATTCTGGAGTCAAGGATAGAAGTAAAGATTTTACCCATCATATTCAACAATGATTTGCCACGATAATTGTTCTGGTCGTGCTTATTACCTTCCTTATACAATGATATAATCATACCGATGTTCCCATTGTCTGGAAATTCGCCGGTGTGTAATACAGCGTTAAATGGCAATTCTAAGTATAGAATAATGAAATTTGCATGTTTGAAAAACTCAGGTGGTATTCCGTCAGTGCCCGAGGATTTTCCGGTCTTAAGTGATTTGATTGCCTGTTCTATTTCACTCCCAGTTATTGGATCTGATAAGGAGTCTTCATTGTCACAGTCTTAATAGTCATGGCTTCATATATATTCACGGGCGGTTTCATCAAAACCCTCATCTTTTACACTGGTTGAAGGATTAAGTAATTATATCATATCTCATCAGTAATCATGTTATTAAATTGTCGAGATATATCCCGGCATACACTTATGAAATTCCTCTTTGCATCAATATAACTATTGAGGTTTTCATTGGACCGATGTATGTGCCTTTTTACGAAAGCCTTGCTTGTTTGAAGCGTCGGATGAACTGTATTTTATTTTAGCTATCCTGTGAACTGTTTTTAAACGAAGTCTTTCACTGTGGAATTATAAACCAATTGATAAAACTTACCAACTGCGTGGTGATCCCATCTTCATTTGCGCCAAGTTTCCTTCAGAATGCGACATCAGGGTATGAAAACGCGAGCGAGTTCTGACGATAACCTAGAACGCGGCTTACTTAACGAGTGACTGAGTTATTTTAACGTCACTTTAAACAATGCAGTTATAACAAGATGTATCAAGATAATGCCCGAGCGTTAGACCTTTAGCACATTGGTGACACAAAATAGGAAGTCTGACAACTCGTGGCCAAGATCATGTATTTCGTGTACCCCTCTAAACCAGGTCATGTTCGAAATTATTCCTTTAAGAATGTGGTCAAACGTAATAAATGTTATGTTTGGGATTACTCTTTCTTAGTTAAGTAAACATTTTAGTACGGAAAGGGTTGGACCCACAATGTCAGAGTTACCAAATCGCCAGTACACATACCCCAGACTGGACTCAACGCAAGTAATACAAACCCTGCCGCCATTTTGTACTTTACTTTGAAAGTGGAAACCCAGATATAACGTTTTATAACATCTTGCCACTTTCTAATCGGCCGTGTGGCATCATATGATACGCATTATGAGTGGTTTAATGGCACCATATCATACGTTTAAGTGTTGGCTAGTATCACTATTTGATTAATATTGCCTACTGAGACCATGTGATGTCATGTGATATCATGTGGCATTGCCTTGTGACATGATACACATTAGTTCGTATAGTAACAGATACATGTTGCCTTGACACCACGTTAGTGACGTAATGCTGCTCACCTGGGGTCGCTGGTGCTGCCAAGGAGAAGACACACAGGCCTTGCTGACAAAACTGAAAAAAGTGTTGAAATTGCAAGTAAACCAAGTGAGCTCTGTCTGATTATACTTGCGTGACACACAAACACCTACAGGGAAATATAACTGATCTTTTCCATGTTGAATATAGGGTTATTTTAGGTTGCAGCAACAATAGGGTGAACATGTTTAGTGTGCATTAGTGCATCAACATATGTGTCATTCCAATCACATTACTGGAAGACTTTCTGGGCAGGACATGATTTTAATTGACAAGAAGCCATGCTCGTTACAGCCATGAACGTGTGATGTTATTGGTCAGGATGGTGGACTTGAAGCTATACTATGGCCCTGAAGCCAGGATGTTGTGGACAAGATTCATGACATCAAAGCACCGATGACTACACGTAAGTTCACCTTCCTGGTCCCACAAGTTGTCCCGTCATGTGCCAGGATGGGGTAGCAGTTTCCGTCAGTGGGGAAAAGGCAGAAGAATTCATGACACATGTTGTCGAAAGTTCTTGCTCCAGTGAAGTACAGTTGCTGTACAACAAATGAACGGAACCATTATGAACTATACCTTAAACAAGTGGCAGTAGGTGCGTTGTCTTGCAACGGTTTGATGGCATACATGACTCCGGGTTGGACTAAGGTTTATGTTTAACCACTTGTATATTAAACCGTAACAGTAACATATCGGAATAAATTCTGACATTGTTGGCAAGCCAGACTGTTACAGGATCTATATCGAAACGTGGTTGTGATAAAAAAGCTTCTGTAAAGCTTCTGTTTGATTTTGTTTGTTGCTTGAAGCGGTATTCAGCAACATATAAGTAAGTAAGTAAGTGGCTTTAGTTTGACGCTGCACTGGCGGCGGTCTGTAAATAATCGAGCCTGGACCAGACAATCCAGTGATCAACAGCATGAGCTTCGATCTGTGCAATTGGGAACCAATGACATGTGTCAATTAAGTCAGTGAGCCTGACTACCCGATACCGTTAGTCGCCTCTTACGACAAGCATGGGTTACTGGAGATCAGTTCTAACCCGGAACTTCCCAGGTATCAGCAATATATACTAAAGAGGGTGTTATGATAACCATAACTTTGACAGATACATGAGAACAATTTTTGTTGGATATCGCCCGACAGTTTCAAGTTCCTTGATCATCCAGGGGAGACTTTGAGCAAGAAAGCATATGTGTCATATTACAACATATTGTCAAGGTTTTCACGTTGATGTGTGATTTTTGTAATCGGTTTCAAATGAAATCGATTAGACTATGGAGTACCTCATTACCTTTTATCAATCCGTGGTATTTCAGAAGCTTAGTGTGTGAATTGTGAAGTTGGATTTTATGTTTAATGTTTCAATCATTTTCCATGACATTAGTGGTTCCTAAAGAGGACATCGTTTTCCTGCTGTACTGCATTTCAGATTGATTGTTTACTGTAGTAATGCTGATACATTGTGTTATGAGAAACCTGATTAAAACGTCTTGTATTGTCGTGATTACATCAACACTTCGTCAACACTAACGTACTCTCACACACTATTACTGCTATTGCTCGGATGACACAACTGTCTTACATAAACGGATTAATGATTCTCGGCAGGATTTGATCACTGGAAGATGTATAATAATTAAGTCATTATTTAATTATTTAATCAACAATCATACCCGACAAAATTTGGACCCAGGACCGAAGTACAACTGGCACTGGACATCGGCCGGGTACTTCTGTCCAAACTCCGTGAGGAGGAAGGGCGCCAGGTCGATGGGAGCTCCAGACAGGGTCAGTGTACACGCCGATGCCGGTCTGAAGATACATCACTATCATCAGCATAAACGTCAACCCACTAGTCATTCTTTCACGATCGCCAGGTACGGGTAAACACTACTCAAAATAAGTAAAGGAACACTTGAAGTTTTCTGAGTTCTATAGCTAATCCGCCAGTAACATTGAAGAATTGTCGCATGACAGATTAAACACAATAATGTGAACGTATCGGGTGTTCTTAACATATTTTGAGTTGTTGATCTATTGTCCCCACCTTCATGTCATTGTCAATTAATCAACAATTACTGACAGCATAATCTCCACACTTCAAAACGTACATATCCGTCACTTAAAACGTGATACATGCTGTGAATATTTGGACAGATATTATTCGAAAGATACGAGCCACCATTGGCATGTGCAAAACATCACTTACATTCTCTGTAGGTTCGCTATGTTTCACCTAGGTACTACGGAGCTGTTGGAAAACAGATGACTCCTGAAGCTAACAGGTACAGTCATCCTTCCAGTTTACGTCAGTTTGGGTAATGATGAAACGCAGATTGAACAGCACAATACATGTTTAACAACGACTTTCACAAATCGTCATGGGATGATCCCAAAAGGGAAGTTCGTGTTTCACATTTCAGCACATTATAGATTTCCTATGATTGGTATTCCATCAGATACTGGTCCTTTGTCCCCATGGAAACGACATAACTTTGACTTCTACACGGGGAGTAGAAATCACCAGAGGAGAATGTTATAGTACTAACGTTTGCAGACAGGTCTGTACACTGCCGGCAGAGCTCGGGGAGTAGAAATACCTAGAGGAGAATGTTATAGTACTAACGTTTGCAGATAGGTCTGTCCACTGTGGGAAGAGTTGCAGACAGGTATGTACACTGTCGGAAGAGCGCGTGGAGTAGATATCCCTAGAGGAGAATGTTATAGTACTAACGTTTGCAGATATGTCTGTATACTGCCGGAAGAGCACGGGGAGTAGAAATCCCCAGAGGTGAATGTTATAGCACTAACGTTTGCCGATAGGTCTTTCCATTGTCGGAAGAGCACGTGGAGTAGAAATCCCCAGAGATGAATATTATAGCACTAACGTTTGCAGACAGGTCTGTCCACTGTCGGAAGAGCACGTGGACTAGAAATCCCCAGAGGTGAATGTTATAGCACTAACGTTTGCAGATAGGTCTGTACACTGTCGGAAGAGCACGTGGACTAGAAATCCCCAGAGGTGAATGTTATAGTACTAACGTTTGTAGATAGGTCTGTCCACTGTCGGAAGAGCACGTGGACTAGATATCCCCAGAAGTGAATGTTATAGCACTAACGTTTGTAGATAGGCCTGTCCACTGTCGGAAGAACACGTGGAGTAGAAATCCCCAGAGGTGAATGTTATWGTACTAACGTTTGCAGATAGGTCTGTACACTGTCGGAAGAGCACGTGGACTAGATATCCCCAGAGGTGAATGTTATAGTACTAACGTTTGTAGATAGGTCTGTACACTGTCGGAAGAGCACGTGGAGTAGGTCCAGGGGTTGGAGGCTCGGATCGCCGGTGGTGACTGGATAAACTCCGACATGATGAAGTTGTCGTTGCTGGAGCAGAGATTGAACTCTCCGTCGCTTTTCGCCGTTAGGCTGAAAACATAATAGATTAACTATAGTGATATGATAGAATCACTTGACCCTAACTTTGTGTGAGTAGTATACATACATAGGCTGTAGTTCTGACCACACATATAAGATGAAATTCATTTTCCTTTTGGTACGATGTCACCATGTAACTTGTACCAAGTGTTGTAATTACATGGTGATTACTTTTGTCACTAAAATGTTCTTGAGATTAAATCTATTTTATGCTGTGATGTTTCTGATCTCTTTCTTCATCCTTCTATGACGTATGTGAGTGAGTTTAGTTTTATGCCGCACTCAGCAATATTCAAGCTATATGGCGACGGTGTGTAAATAATCGAGCCTGGACCAGACAATCCAGTGATCAACAGCATGGGCATCGATCTGCGCAGTTGGGAAGCGATGACATGTTTCAACCAAGTCAGCGAGTCTGACCACCCGATCCCGTTAGTCGCCTCTTAAGACAAGCATGGGCTACTGAAGGTTAATTCTAACCCGGACCTTCACGGGTCCGTATGAACTTGCCGTTTAATGAGTGAGTGAGTGTTTAGTTTTATGCCGCACTCAGCAATATTCCAGCTATATGGCGGTGGTCTGTAAATAATCGAGTTTGGCCCAGACATGTATTTCAATGTGATGCAACTGCACTTCAGTACGAAGGCAAATGAAGAATGTTATGATTCCGTGGATCCTAGATGTAAGTTACAATTCACAATTTAGCTGTTGCATTCAGGCCCTATGCCTTCAAATCCAACAACTTTCTTTAGTCAGGACATGTGGAATTCATTATTACTGATTTTCCCTGGTTTTGTCGGTGGTATAATTCTGTAATTATTTGCTTCGAATATTCACAATACCGTTTACTCTTCATAATCGAGCACAGTTAGGGATTAGTATAGTCTAAGTTCGTTTTTATTTATACAACGCTTTCATATTTACGATATGGCTGAAATTCTGCCGATGTGACTTTAAATATAAAATCACTCAGACACTAGATAGGGATCCGCCCCTTCATAGTTGTGACCTGGGGAGCAAAATATTTTATGAAATGCCTGATCCTACATAGTGAAAGCGTTAGAAGAAATGCTCCATGAGCTGAGAGTCTCAACGTACGCTCTTCCTATTCCGTTTGCAATGATGACCCCGAGAGCCTCTGAGCGGACATCCTCGTGGATGGAGCCTGACGCCGGATTGCACACGGGGATGCTGGCCAGACCTTTAAAACACAGAAAAACACATGGGTACAACATATGTACAACGCATGGGTACAATATCTGTACAACACAGACAACATATGGGTACAACATCTGTACAACACAGACAACACAGACAACATGGGTACAACATCTGTACAACACAGACAACACATGGATACATCTGTAAAACACAGACAACAAATTCTTACAACGTCTGTACAACACAGACAACACATGGGTTCAACATCTGTATAACACAGACAAGATGGGTACAACATCTGTACAAAACATGGGTACAACATCTGTACAAGACAGACAACACATGGTTACAACATCTGTACAACAAACACAAAACATGGGTACAACATCTGTACAACACAGACAACACATCGATACAACATCTGTACAACACAGACAACACATGAGTACAACATCTGTACAACATACACAACACATGGATACAACATCTGTACAACACAGACAACACATTGGTACAACATCTGTATAACACAGACAAGATGGGTATAACATATGTACAACACATGGGTACAACATCTGTACAACACAGACAACACATTGCTACAACATCTGTACAACAAACACAAAACATGGGTACAACATCTGTACAACACAGACAACACATCGATACAACATCTGTACACCACACACAAGACATGAGTACAACATCTGTACAACATAGACAACACATGGGTACAACATCTGTACAACACAGACAACACATGGGTACAACATATGTACAACAGAGACAACACATAGGTTCAACATCTGTACAACACATGGGCTATAACATATATACAACACAGACAACACATGGATACAACATCTGTACAACACAGACAACACAAGGGTACAACATCTGTACAACACATGGATACAACATCTGTACAACACAGACAACACATGGATACAACATCTGTACAATATATGGGTAACACCAAATGTACAACACAGATAACACATGGGTACAACATCTGTACAATACAGACAACATATGGGCACAACATATGTACAACATATGTACAACACGTGGGTACAACATCTGTACAACACATGGGTACAACATCTGTACAACACAGACAACACATGGGTACAACATATGTACAACATAGACAACAGCTGATTACAACATATGTACAACACATGGGCACAACATCTGTACAACACAGACAACACATGGATACAATATCTGTACAACACAGACAACATGGGTTCAACATCTGTACAACACAGACAACATATGGGTACAACATATGTACAACACAGAGAACACATGGGTACAACACCTGTACAACACAGACAACACATGGGTACAACATCTGTACAACATATTGGTTCAACATCTGTAAAACACAGACAACACATGGATACCGCATCTGTACAACACAGACAACATGGGTTCAACATCTGTACAATACAGTTAACACATGGATACAACATCTGTACAACACAGACAACACATGGATACAATATCTGTACAACACAGACAACATGGGTACAACATCTGTGCAACACATGGGTACAGCATCTGTACAACACAGACACCACATGGGTACAACATCTGTAGAACACATTGGTACAACATCTATACAACACATTGGTACAACATATGTACAACACAGACAAGAAGGGTACAGTATCTGTACAACACAGACAACACATGATACAGCATCTGTACAAGGCAGACAACATGGGTTCAACATCTGTACAACACAGCTAACACATGGATTCAACATCTGTACAACACAGAAAACACATGGATACAACATCTGTACAACACAGACAACATGGGTTCAACATCTGTATAACACAGACAATATGGGAACAACATCTGTACAACACATGGGTACAACATCTGTACAACAGAGAGAACACATGGGTACAACATCTGTACAACACAGACAACAACTGGGTACAACATATGTAGAACACAGACAACACATGGGTACAACATCTGTAGAACACATGGGTACAGCATCTGTACAACAAAGACAGAAGATGGGTACAGCATCTGTACAACACATTGGTACAACATCTGTACAACGTAGACAACATGGGTACAGCATCTGTACAACAGACAACACATGGATGCAGCATCTGTACAACATCTGTAAAACACAGACAACACATGGATTCAACATCTGTACAACACAGACAACAAATGGGTACAACATATGTACAGCACATTGGTACAACATCTGTCCGCCTTCACAACATGGTTCAACATCTGTACAGCACAGATAACACATGGGAACACCATCTGAACAATACAGAGAACACATATGTACAACACCTGTACAACACATGGGTTACAACATCTGTACAGCACAGATACCACATGGGTACACCATCTGAACAACACAGAGAACACATGGGTACAACATCTGTACAACACAGACAACACATGGGTACAACATATGTACAACACAGACAACATGGGTACAACATCTGTACAGCACAGATAACACATGGGTACAACACCTGTACAACACATTGGTTACAACATTTGTACAGCACAGATACCACATGGGTACACCATCTGAACAACACAGATAACACATGTGGTTGACATGCTTAGGGAATATTGATGTCCTTAAGTCAATTAATTGTTTAAGGTGTATGAAATACATACTATTTAAAGATAAAACTCGGGAAAGGCACAATCACTATTCTTACCCGCAGATGAGTTCACTCCTCCTCTCGCGAGGTCAAAACTGTAAGAATATGATTGTTGGATATATTTGAAATATTGATAGACATATTTTGCTATGCCATGATAAAATCCAATTTTCACAAAACCACACATTCTTAAACTTCGACGGATTTCCACACATATATACATGAAATTAATTATATAAAAATACTTCAGTATAGGTATACCTCACTGCAAATGATTGCTTTTAAGTGTATCTTTCAAAATATTATTCATATCCTGTTTCAGAGTTGTCTGAGTGAGTGAGTGAGTATGGTTTTACGCTGCTTTTAGCACTATTCCAGCAGTATCACGGTTGGGGACTCTAGAAAATGGCTTCACAAATTGTACCCATGTGGGGAATCGAACCAGGGTGTTCGGCGTGACGAGCGAACGCTTCAACCACTAGGCTCCCCCACCGCCCCAGAATACTCCACCTGTTGTTTAAGTTGCCGAGTTGTCTGAGGTTCCGCAATTCGATGTACAGAGTTGCTCTCTTCAGGTGTACCAGAACATTAAAACCATGGAATCGAATGCCATATTCATCCTGACTATGATTCTTGGTTTGTCAACACCCGTACAAGCTCGTGGATTCCATTAGATTTGGAACCGTCTAAGACTCCCCACACTCCAATACCATCGTGATTCTGTACGTCACCTTAGCCAAGCTTGTCGACAACTTACCCAGTGATGGTCATGGCATGGTCATAGGGAATGCCGTTGATAACGCCTCCCTGTGACGCAAGAAACGCTTCGAATGCTGCAAGGGAGCTGTTGGCGTCCACGATGTTGCTGCTGTTCAGCAGAGACGTCCACGAAACAACTTCTGGTACCTGTGCAACACTGCCCATTTCTTACTCACGTACTACCATACCGCAATGTACCAGGAAACGTGATTCTCAGTTCCACGAGAGTTCTCACTTCCTGACATATATGCGCGAGATTTGTACCGTTTTAGGTTTGGTCGTATTAGCTCGTCTTGCTGTATGCCTCACAGATAGTGTTTCGCTGATTACACAAACTACCGATATTACATAAATATTCGTGAATATTTGTTTTATGCTACTGGAGACGTTAGCTTAGTCTAGGTCAACAATATTTCAGCTATATCATAGCGGGTTGTTATTGATCGGATCTGGACAAGACAAACCAGACAGTGTTATATGCAATAGTCCAGGCTGACAAGATGCGACGTCACACAACTCGTGAGGTCCTTTCTTCTCAAACACAACAAACACAGGTTTCCATGAACCAATTGTAACCATCAGTGCCCAAAGGGAGAATACAATTAAACTTGTTAATACAACTCGCATATTTGCTAGTTTCATCAGAAATATACGCAACATAACAAGCATATATAAAATGGTCAATTTGTACATGTATTTTACATAATATAATAGTATAAACAAAAAAGTGTATAAAAATAGGCCATACCATATATTGATATTTGTACATGGCAGAAGGGTACAAAAACACTGTAGCTATGAAGCGTTCTAAAATGATAATCAGAAAAACAAACTTTAAGATAAAATTGTAACACTGAAGTACTTACAGTTGCAACGGTAAACGCATTTACTGCCAGCTGGATTGTAAAGCCAGGTCTCGTCAGTGTGGTCAGTCTACGGTTGACCTTGAAGTAAAGCACAACATCTCGCCGTTAGGTTTGGGATGCAGCAACGATAATTATATTTCGAGTGGTTCGTAAGCGATATGAACTGTTGTGGGTTTATTGTTTCCGTAAACGGCAATGCGGACATGCTTATCCAGCATCCAGACTGACAGAAACAGGTACAGATCTGCATACCCGACCAGGTTCATACCCCACCAGGCACTCGGTGGTCTTTGGAACTAGGATTCAAGTTGTTAAAGTCATATGATTAATTCCAGTTAAACAGTTACTGATTGCCACGATTAAGCTGAGTGAATATCTTGACGCATGACATCAATCACAACAGGTAGATGATGACTCAGACATTGTAGATCTACATCTTTAACTAGGAAGAAGAAGAAGAAGTGGAAGAAGAAGAAGAGGAAGAAGAGAAGGAAGAAGAAGAAGAGGAAGAAGAAGAAGAGGAGGAAGAGGAAGAAGATGAGGAAGACGAAGAAGAAGAGGAGAAGAAAAGGAAGAAGAAGAGGAGGAAGAAGAAGAAGAGGAAGAAGAAGAGGAAGAAGAAGAAGAAGAGGAAGAAGAAGAAAAAGAAGAAGAGGAAGAAGAAGAGGAAGAAGAGAGGGAGAGGAAGAGGAAGAAGAGAGGGAGAGGAAGAGGAAGAAGAAGAAGGAACAGGAGAAGTAGAAGAAGAGGAAGAAGAAGAAGAAGTATGTTTGCCATTCGACGTGCAGAATAACACTACATATTAGGAGAGCGTAACACAGCGGCCGACCAGCACTGACCTACAAGACAAATCTTACACATCAAGTATATAATGAGCCTAAACAAGATACTCAATTATGACAAACTTACACTCAATATGTGAAATACACAACAAATGACATTCCAAGAGTATAAGGGTATTTAATGAGTATATACCTTGGTTGAAACCATATAAATGTGACATTTAAGTGACACGTAAAGTCGAAGCATATAATTGTTATATTCTGGTACTGGTTGTTGTCCTCTTGACAGAAGGTGGTATATGTATGCGTTATGGTTTGTACATTGTTACTTATACATCCGATTGAACAATCTCATTTCATCGTCATTTCAGTGGTATGTCCCTTTCTCGGCTGTACAGTCGTGGGCGTATCATCCAAGTTGTCTTCCACACAGAAGATACATCTTGGGTCAGATATGGCCACCAGGAGATACTGCAGTTTCAGTCAATGAAACTGCATCACAATGCTTTGAATACCACGGTTACGTCATTGGTTACCATGACGTCATAGCCAAATGAAATCACTTACTTAGGCACTTAAGCCGGTCAGTTGTACCTTATATACTAAAGACACTCTGATAACAATTAAAAACCAAAAACGTTGGAATAGTGATTTGAGTGAGAAATAGCATCTGACTTTGCGTCCCTTATATCAACATTTGTCAATAAACGTTTTATCTACTGGTGTTGACATAGGGCTGTAGGGGTGAGATTCTCTTTGTGGGGACGAAGTCGCAGGCCAGCAAGGACCACCTAGATTTTGCATGTGTAACTATGATCACACTCACGGAATTGATGGTGTTGGCGTAGTAGTCCACCATCTCAGCCAGTGTAGCAGCCACGTTCCCGCCGTTGCGTTGTAACCAGCTGTAGAAGTCAGGTTCGTTGGAATATATTTACTGAATATAGTGAAAGACGTTTGCCGCGATGTTTGTGTCACAGAGTACGGGGAAGTATGAGAATGGTTTAACGCCGCTTTTCACAATATCCCAGCAATACCATGGCGAGGACATCTCATGTCTCATAGCGTGACGAGCAAACCCTTTACCCTCAGCCCAAATGAGATGATGGGCTGCTGGTACTGAGATGATGATACAGTACTGTTGGTATAGAGTTTAGATGTTTAGATGAATTTCTGTAAGAACCATAATGCATGTCATTAATATATTATTTGTCTAAACTTGTTGATTTTAAGGTGAATATGAATTGTTTACAAACGATAGGAGAGGGCAAAACCAACTTGCCGACAACATATTTGAAATACATCAAAAGAGAAATTTGAAATGTGAAGGTTAACCAGACACAAGGTCAATTGTCTTGCTAAACACAGGAGACCTGCTACTTACAACAAATAGAGGGGGTAGTCGAGAAACACAACCAGCTCGATCACGTGGGTCCCGACAGCTTGACGTTTAACACGTGAATGTTTCACATGGTGATTCACAACGTCATTCACTGGAAGCAGAGACAAGATGCCAGACTTACACACACGTTTGTCATCAGGTGTAATCAATCATCTCGGTTCTCGGTAGAACGATACTCTGTAAACATTCCTATTCCTGCTAGATGACACTTCTGTTGTTTATCCCAGTATGTTGTACTGACTGATGGTGTTGAGCACAGAACCAAAGGACACCATACTCAAGACCGAGATTTGTTTCAAGAAAACGTTGTTGGCGTGGCGTTTATTCTATAGCCACATTTCATTCAAGATAATGATAATATTTCTCCATGCATAACCATTGCTCGACGTGTCCAAACAGCGTGATTATTATTACCCCGGATAACCCAAGCTGCCTGTGAGGCGCTAGAACGTATCATCTATTCATATACGTACGTTGCCTGTCAAGGTCATTGCCAATGTGGATTCGGAATCCCCAAGGTGTTTGGCCTTCACCTTCCTTTATGGTGTCCATTTGAGCGATTGCCTCGTCAGGTGTCAAGCGCTTCCGATTGTGGAAGAACTTCCTTTGTTCATCCTCAGCCGTAACCTAGCAACAGTAACAAGTGTGTACATGGTAACAACCAAAAGGAGCTGCCATTACGTTTACGTCGCAATCAGCAATATTTTATAGCAATTGTGGCTACATGCTCAAACACACGATCAGGGATACAATTTTTCATGAATCAGGCTGTGATGCGCTGTGACATTTGGATTGATCGATATTATAGATCACCGTATACTTTCATTATCTCGAACCCTTCAGCGTACATTACATGACTCATTGCATAAGGGGATTGCATGACTTTATGGACCAATTTCCACGATTCCCGAATTCCATTTTGTTTCTATCTAGCTTAATGGGTTTGTGCATAGTGCCAACAAAGCTTGCGTAACGGAATCGCTCTCCTTTTAGTGCAGAATTCTATCGATTGCAGAATATGAAAAGCACATATACAATCAACGATGCGTCAACTGATGATTATATTTTAGAATCTTTTTCGAGTTTTAATTTGACGTGCGCACGGATCTAATACACTTTGCAAGATAAAAACAGTTTTATTTCAGTGCAGATATTGATTACCGTCGCCATTTTGTTTGAAGCAAATGTACGTGATACGATTATAGTCCAGTCATCCTGGTTAGATTTTGACCTAACCCACCACAAATTGCAACAGAAATGATTTCAATTGTTTTAAGACCCTGAAGCATTCCTTTATAACATATAAAAAGTCTAGGAAAATCTCAGTGGT
>VKKT01000421.1:140982-152847 GCA_008038995.1 Haliotis laevigata
GTTGCACTAGTCGTTGCACTTGTGGTTGCACTAGTAGTTGCACTTGTTGTTGCACTTGTGGTAGCACTAGTTGTTGCACTGGTTGTTGGACCAGGAGTTGTTGGGTTGGCATTACACGTTTCACAGCAGTATTGCTCCTTGGTCTGCTGGGTCAACTGTGAGCATATACCAGGACTGCAGGCGAACTTGGTGTCATCCCCGTGGGGGCAGTCATCTGCAGAAGAAGAACAGGTGCGTTAGAAGCGGTGTTCACAGATACAAGACGTAGTTAATGGTAGCTTCAAAAACCGAACCAGTGAATCTTCTTTTACTTAAAAACAACCATTCCTGCTAAGGTATGGTGGCCTGAAAGTTTACCACTTTGGACCAGACAAACCAGTTGCTCATGTACACACAGCGAAGGCAGGATGAAACCCGAGCAATTCCTAGTGGATGGTTGTTTAAAGCATGGGGTGCTGGCTTCCTCATGGGAACAGCTATATTGTTTTACAAAATCAAATGTTGTTTATCCACATTTACTTATACTGTCTATATTAGTTCTTACACTGGTCACATAGTATAAACATTGTTGAAATGAACATGCATTTCCCTTTATAGCTAGTATAGAGTTGTATGTATAAAACCGAATGAAGCGTAAAGTTTCAAATTGAAGAAAGAAATGTGATAAGGACCTCAGACTGATAAATATTAATCGTGTATTATCGCGGACAAAGGTGTTTACCGGAACGTTGCACTCACCATAGGCAGCCGGGGCAGCAGGGTTGGAGACACATTGTCCCTGAATACACCACTGTAACAGAAACAGTTCATTGTAGACATCAGCCATGCATCTTAATACAAACCTTCACATATACACATGTTCATTTACCAAAACACAAAATATGTAATACATCAGACACAACACCAGGAGTAAAGACTCAATAAGGTGCAACACTTCAGGAAGACGTTTTGAGTCTTGTTAAATATAATCGGATGCAAATACATTATTTGTATAAGCTTGTTAGGTTAACTTGTTTTATCTAATTACTTGACTATCTTTTACAAATGTAGACCACATAAATTGTACTGCTTGTTCTTCTATAACCATATCTAGGACCGGGCCCCGATTTCTCGAAACAAACTTAAGTTTTTACTCAAATTTCAAACTGAGTTTGACAATTTGAAACAGCTGAATTTTTAACTCAACTGCATTTTTAAAAATAACAAAGCCCAAACAACTTAAGTAATCCACCCACAAAACTCAAATTGTCTAGTATGTTTGAGTTTAATATTGATTTCAGTTCATTCTGCTAAATGCATTTTCTCTATTTGAGTAAAAACTTGAACTTAAGTCAAAACTCAGACTTAAGTTTGTTTCGAGAAATCGGGGCCAGATGGTGAGTGGAGGATATTTTGTTAATCAACAGCTGTATTGTATTAGGGTAGACAATACTTTATAAATGTTTGATTTTAGAATGTTGCTTCTTTTTCTACTTCAAAAATAAATATCGAAACTAATGGAAATAATCCAAAAACAAAACCAGCAATAACAAACCAAGGTCGAAGAGTTTCTTTACTAAGGATCCTGACCATGGGTGTATTAATGCGCAGCAAGATATACACATACTGGAATTTAATGCCTACCTTTTGGTTACCGCACGTGGTGTATTCCATTGGGTACATAGCTGTACACTGGTTGGCAGAGTTGGGCACGTAGCACCACATGATGAAGCAGAGGGTGTCGTATGTCGTTCCGTTGTATGCAGGCTGCAACATGATGTCATGGAACACTTAAATCATTCTGTACTTTCAAATGTACTGATTAAGTGATACTCATAGGCAGATACTTGATAAACGTCTTTGTCAGTACATAGAATAGGTATATCAAAACTGTTATATGCATGCAAGTCTTGAAGGATTAGATTACAGGGAGGGAAAATGGTGATCATGTGAGTGTTATTTATAATTAGGTTCTCAGATTGGAGTTATTCAAATCGAACACAACCTAGGTAAATATTGAACTACTGCAAACACTATTCCAAAATGTATTAAAGTATATAGTTTCATCAGACATATGGAAATGTACATATTTCCATTCCCAGGATAAGGAACCTCTGTTTAAGTAAATTCTTTAGGTAAATGTTTATGATAAAGCCGGAAGCATACACGTGGCCCTTTCTTACTGTGGGTTTTCTCGCTTTTCATTACGAGCGTTAAAGATGTAATATTTGATGCTTTGTATTTCACGAGACTCTACGGAGGACTAGACATCTTCTCAGGGTAGCAGGAACTCACAAGCTTTTATTACTTTACGAAATACACAGCAAAGATGTACGGACATCTCAACCAATTTACTAAAGTCTGGTTATCTTGTCACCTTTTGATTATATAGACAATTATGTACATGTGCAACTATGTATAAAGGAAATTAAAATAAAGAAATTGAAAAAAAAATCTTTTCAGGGTAGGTGCTCATCAAACAATAAATTTGAAATTGTTAGTTTGATCTAATCAGCTCGTGTTCTACTCACCCTGCAGAAATCGGATCCCACGTTGTCCCGACACTGCTGGTCGGGCGAGAACAGCTGACCGTACCTCACACTGCTGAAGTCGACGCTAGTAGGTACGTTGTCTTCTTTAGTGCAGGTAACACTGTAAGGTAAAACACGCGATTCGTTTCAAGTTGTTTGTTTGTTGTTAGAGGCCGTGATAAGGAATATTCCAACTATATGTCTGTGGTCTGTAAATAATTGAGCCCGAGTAGGTAATGCGGTGATTGACATCATGAGCATAGATCAACAGATTTCATGTCTGGGCATTTGTCATAGTCGGTTTATAACCATATGTAGAATTAGGATTGACATACAAGAAGACAAGCAGTGACTAGCAATGAGTCATTAATATCATTTACAAAATAACAACCTGGATGAGAGTGAATGTGGTTTTACGCTTCTGTTCGCAATATTCACGCAATAACACGACTGAGGACAGCAGAAATGGGCTTCACACACTGTTCCCAAGTGGGGAATCGAACCCATGTCTTCGGTGTGACGAGTGAACGCTTTGACCACTAGTTAGGGAAGACGAGGGACAAGCGATGCAGCTGTTAGAACTTCACTACTCACCAGCAATGGTTCAGTTCTGACAAACAAGGAGCATCATCAGCCACGACTAAATAGCACACATCTGCACCAGAGTTACAGTGCTAGAGAAGAGATGCTACAAGAACGCCCACCTTCACGGGTGCTATCAGGTTGAGTTACTAAACATTAAAACAAGCAGGCCCTTTGGAACACTGGATATGGACACTGACCTTGCACGCCCCAGGAACTCCGTGAAGCTGTCGACTGAACAGGATGTCCAAGTCCAGGGTCTGGAGCTGGAGTCGCGGGTGACGAACGTTAGAGTAGACGCCATGATGAAGTTGCTCTCTGTGCAAGCTAGGGCGGTGTCTTCACCGTCATGGTCGCCGTTGAGACTGAAAAAGACGCATATTGTTCAAATGCCTGTAGGTTAGGTGATGTTGTTTGTTCTTGTTGGAAGCCGGTTCATGAAGCTGGTTCATGGTTTGGCAATCATTCAATCGGACCGGACAATTGGACTTGTCTGCAGGCACCATAAAACATAATCGATTATCTGTCTTGTAACATATTGATTCACGAAAAGTTTCAATTGGAACATAAGAGTCTAATTTCCTATATACATAGTTAGATGGGTACTCAAGAGTAGTTTATGGTTGACATAAATGCCTTTACTCGTTTTCACTATCCTGAGACGACTTCAAAAAGAAGCAGACAGAAAATATACCTAATGAAACTGATTTGCTACACCCGATGGGAATTAATTTCTCTGGAGATCGTGGTAAATTCTGGTTCCATCTAAAAAATGGCACAATGTGAGACAGTTTTGTCTTGGGTTAGGCCTGCTGCCATATGCTGGTTAAGAGGCTAAAGTCCATCTGACTCAACCGCCATGTCTATGTCTGTAGTGAGAGCAGACAACACTTACCTGTGTCCCAGTTCGTGGGCAGCAGTTGCAGCTGTAGCACCAGCAAAACTGTCTTCAACAACTGACACGGAGTTTCTTGAACAAACTGACTCGCTCAGCGCGACACCTGGATCAAACAAAACAAATGTTAACTCAGATTCGTTGGTTCGTCTTTGTGAAATGTATGACTTTATTTAACATATATGTTGTCAACATCATTTTTATACACCATCGATACATGTAAATCGAAAGATGGCTTGGGTCAAATATATACTTCACATCCTTCATTTCCCTCCATGGGAAGATCGTTATTTTCCTTATGTTACTGATCTAAAATGCCCTTGAGTATTAACAGTAATTATGACATTCTGTACAAAAATCGTCCTTACCTGTCCTTCCAGAATTTCCAGCATTCGACAAGTCATACCTGAAAAATTAAAACCGTACATTGTTGACTGCTGAATAAATGCGTCTTATTATCCTGAACATTGGGGTATTTTTCCTTGTCTCAATCACTGGTAGAGGAAAAAGCACACGGAATATGGTTTTTGAAAATGGCTTCTTTAATGTTCACGTTTAAGTGTGGAAATGCGGTATCACGATATAATGATTACATACCCCGAAAACAACATGTAATGATCGTTCTGGGGTAGGCTGGTAAAATCTTGTGCTTCAACCCAATTTTTGAATTCGTTCAGAACAGTCTCGGAATCCAACAGGTTGGAGGTGCTGTCGCCAAAGTTGCTGGTGAAAGGAGACAAGCTGGGATCCTGCAAGAGATGTTTATAGAATTCATGATAGAAGAGAACCAAATTCCCTGTCTCAAGCGCTTGTGTCACTAACAGTATCAAAAGATACATATGAGTACAATCTTAGAGATGATCCCTGCATAACAAACGTTGATATCTTAAAATGACATCTGTTTCTGGGCAGGTAATGGCAAGRAACAATCTACAYACGTGGACTGAAAATATCCAAACCAATGTTTGAGTACCTGAGCACGAGTGTGTGGTAATAAAAATCCCTTACCTTAATTATTCGAATCTCTGTAACCTCAATAACAATACTCAGAGATGAACCCGCAACGGTTTGGACATTAAGGAAACGATCGTTCATCTGCAAGAAAAAATATTTTTAAAATATTTAAAAAGTATTACATTATATTGGTAAGGTCGTAGTTGAAATTATGTTATGGGTCTTATTACAAAAGGAAATTGATTATTAGCGAACCGATTTCATGTTTAGCTGTACTCCCTCAAGAAACGAATGAAGTGCTCTTACCGATTGGGCCACGGCGTTATAGTACAGGTTCATTTGAGTGAGTACCTCCGCCTCTGTTTTCTGGAGTTTTTCAGTCCATCTGAAATAAACCAAAATGAGTTGTAGTATGTATGTAGAGTTTACAACATTACAGTAACAAGCACGATATATTAGCACCGTGTGGAAAGACAGAGATTACTGATGAAGGACTGTACTCGCGGTGAATCTGAGATTGAGTGGATCCAGCCTAAGTAAAGGGACACAACTCAATTCGGTGGTTTGCACCACCATGGACTACTAGGCCAGCCACCATCGTTGTGTGGTATGGTTTCGACTGCTTAAATAAATAAACAGGTACATTCCCTTTAGCCGTGCATTTGTCCATACCTCTCGAAATCCCTGGCATCGACGATAAAGATGACCTCCACAGTATGTTGATCCACCTGTCGTCTCCTCCTATGAGCTTCATCGATGTCATCGCTAGGAGGATTACGTGCTAAAATGTACAATAAAGACAATGAATTGATGATATGCATACTGTGTCTTAAAACTGAATATAAACTGATAATGAACTACAATTTTGAAGAATATGTTCTGTTAAGTTGCAAGGATACGTGGTAATAGTAAATAACGGTTTAGTAACGTGTTCAATGGAAACAATGGAAGTGTATTTTATCTTTCTTTTCATGATTTCACTTGCTTTATTGTTTTAAACGTTATGCACGCCAATCAACAATACTAACATGATACTTAGAGGTGTGTATTGTTTTGGTAACGATATTAGACCGTTATGAATTCTGTGTGCTCCCCAGAAACCTTAATAGTTGAAAGAAGCGAACAATCTAGAAGCCTATTGGCTGATCTATGTATTCGTTTGATACTGAGGCAAGGTGCATCTATACGCCGTGAGTTATTACTGAAGGAGACTCACGTGGCGGGTGTGGGTTGGGGACAGCATCCCCTGAGTTGTTAGATTCCTTGACTCTCATATCTATAACATGGTCATCATCATCATCATCATCCCCATCATCATCACTGTCTCTTCTGAAGCGGTTGAGTGGTACAATGTTCACCTCCTGGCCGTCCAACACTAGGCTACCCTCCTGGTCACAGATAAAGATAAATATATATACTAACTGGACATCTTTGCTCGTGGTATCACTACCATTTGATGATGATTCATAAACACATTCCAATGACTGTAGACTGTGTCGTACACTGGTCTCCACTTTCTTATGGTTACTGAATGACTGATGTCGCTTTTATTAGTTATCAAAACAATCGTTTTGATGTAGAAACTCATTTACGGCATTGTGTTAACAGAAGGAAAAGCCATGAAAACTGACCACATCATATCTCTCATCCCCTGACGATCGTTTCTTGACAACAAGGGAGGCTCCACTAGCGTGGTCGGTGTAAACGCCAGCACTCTGAAATAAAGTTTCCAGTTTTCTAGAATGTGAATGAGTGAGTATGGGTTTATGCAATATTCCAGCAATATCACAGCTGGGCACAACAGCAATGGGTTTCACACATCATACCCATGTGGGGAATCGAACTCGGGTCTTCGGTGTGACGAGCGAACGCTTTAACCACCAGGCTACCCCACCGTCCCAGCCTGATATATATGATAATTATATATGCCTGTTCCCATTTGCACACATTGAGTTGGACTTTTAGTTTAGTTGTTAATTTGCTCGGTAATTATGCTAATGGCAGATATATTTATGTTACGAAATAAATGAGCAGTTTAACATTATGACATTCTTTAAGACTGCTTGGTGAAGTTAGAATCTATCTTAACTAAAAGGGACAATAGGCTGAATGATGAATATATATTTCCCATTTGATAATAATATAAAAAAGATAGTTCCATTTGTATAGCGCTTTTTCACACATCTATGCACGCTCAAAGCGCTTTAGCAAAGAGAGTCTAGAGTCAGAGACAGTTGTTGAACAGATAGGTCTTCAAGTTCGCAAATCAAATAAATATAAATATTACCTGTGTGTTGAGAGTGTGCTCCCGGAGCCCGTCGAGACCCAGGACAGTGGATCTGATCGCGGGAGCCCGTCGCAGCCTCAGGGGAACGTCTTTACCCTCAGCTTTTAATCGAAGATGTAAAAAGTAGGGCATGTCGTCATCTGTCGACCGTTTTGTTCTTGAGGGAGCATTTCTATCAAGCTCGATCTTTGCTTTTACTGCAAGAAACAAATGTACATTGTGACATTCAACATTCTGACGTGTATGCATCCGATATAATTCTGGTGAAGAGTTGACTAGCCTTTGCATGTGTTTACGATGCCAACGGAGGGGCAGGGTACGTACTCCTTTATGCGAACAACTGGTATCATTACTATTTTATAGTGACACATGCTCACAATGTTGTCGGAATTGTACAATCGAATTTGATTTTGACAGCGATTTCTTGAGGATGTAAGGAAAGCTTTGTATTAACATCTATACAATTCACCTATTCACCAATTTCACCGTGTCATATTAGTTTTAAGTAAATTGTAATAATAAATTTAAATAATATACGTAAATCCTTTAAATTCTATACCAATAACAGTGTTAACATTGTGTATGTAATGCAAGATATTCTGGTATAAATTCGAACGCAATTATACATTATCCGCAGCTGTCAATCTGGGAAGATAACATGTCAACATTTCTCATGTTCACAGCACCTAGGAATTGATATCGAATTAACAACAAGGATATGTTGATTTTTATAGGCCTGGAACAAAATTGATGAATTTAGGATTACCATTCTGGTACTACAAAGGAGAGACTATTTTATGTTTTACATGTTCATATAGTAGCGGTTTTTTTCAGGATTAAAGTATGAACAGAATGCGACCTTGGTGCTGCTTGTTGGCTTAGGGTGATGTTGATTGATTGACTACAGAGACATACACTAAAAGTTCATTCGACGTGATGTGTCATATTTGGTGATATATTGACTGGCCAATGTCGATGTAAGGTCACTCTGGCGACTTCAGATGAATAGGGGACACGACAATATGATGTTCATAAAGTTTTTAGAGATCTGAATCAATACAATACGACATACATATTTCATCAATACTTCTCAACTATTCAGAACAGAAATGATTTGCACGTTTCCGTATTTCGTGTCTGTTGTCATTAGGGTGCAACATAATAAAAATGTTGAAAAAAAAATTAGTATTAGGATGACATTGAAAAACATCGGCTTGATATATGTTTTCAAAACATGATTGAATATGTAGGTATAATCAAGTGATGAAAGTTTAACATTGCTTTTGACAATATTCAAGTTATACCATAACGGGTGTAAATTCTGAATCAGTGTAAAGACAATTTACATGCCACTGAAAGAAGTTTATATTCTATCATGAAACGCTTTACCAAATCATGTTACTAAAGAGGTAAACCGTATAATATCCTCAGGGCTTTGTGGCCACAAGAAATTAAATGATCAGAACAAGAATGTATAACACAATTTGTTTTTCGAAATATTTTAATGAATATTAATGCCACATTGGTTAATTACATTTAGAAAAGTAGAAGACAATTGAAATAGAAACTCACAAGATCCATGTGGGATTTCATCAAATAGCGGTAAAGCTGCAAGTTGCACGTAAAATACTGAACATAGCCATATAAGGTGCATCACGGATTTCATATGTCTTCAAAACGTCTCTTCTTCTTCGTCCAGTAAATGCTAACAAATGTTCCTACTAAAGCTGTTGGTTGTTACTTACGTTCCCTGGAAACCTCTGTCCTTATATACAACTGGTGGACCTGTTAGATCACTGAAGGGCCAATCTGATTGGTTTGTTCACAGCTATTGAAAACAATCGATAACCAAAACAGGTATGAAAACAATTGGATGATACGAACGTTCCGCTGCCCCATGACGTCATGAATATACGCCCTCGTGCGTCTAACACGTCACGTGACTGAACGCTTCAGTGACCATCTTATTGACAAAGTCATGTCTAGGATATTACGCCCCGAGTAATTTATAGAAGGAAAGACAAATATTTAGGGATCACTTTGACTGACGTTTTTTTCATAATTGTCACATTGAATGGTGACCTTGAGATGTTTTCCCTAGAGTTAATAATTTAAACCATGTAGTCGTTTTTGCTTTTCTTGTTGAAGAGTATTAATAAATTTTACATGTTTAATGTTTCGAATTCCACTGACAGGATGGTGTTCATAATGCAGTTCTTTAATGTTTGCAACACTTTCCCATGACGCATATGTATGAAGTGGTATATTAGCCCAGTGAAATCTGTATGTACTAATGACAGTCAATCTGGTACAGATCAGGAAGATTTCAGTGCATCTACTAACATATATGACCATAAGATAAAATAAGATGTAAAAAAATACAGCAATACTTTTACAACGAAATTTTTATTCCCGCACGCAGCCCAGAGATACATGACATTATTCAAAATGCGTACATCACTTGAAATACATTATCACCCATTAATGTCATTAAGAATAAAGTGAACAAAATCAGTATGATCACATATGAATATATATCGTTATCTTTGTCAATCTAACAAAGGCGTGTTGCGTTGTTCAACAACACCTTTAGGAGTGTGCAATAGGGACGGAGGAAATGACATCTGGTGGGTTGGGCAGGGATAGGTTCTTGTGTGACTGGCATTGATGATAACATGAATACCAATAGAGTTCAAAATATTAAAAGATAAGTGAGCATCTGCAGCATCCCCGAAGCTGTATTACATTTCATAATGGTGATTACATGTCCACCTGTTGGATCAGCCGGATCTGTTATTGGCAATAAAGGAAAATGAGATGACTGTCAAATATGTTGCACCGTGTTGGTTGGTATCTAAAAGGGATTTCAAAATTACAATTGTAAGTGTAATTATGTGTGCTGCTGCTAATAACATCTGTCCACCAACATGAAATGCTGTCGTGGATTTAATTCAACTTCGACTTATATTTTCACCAATATTAAAGAGTTCAATTGTTTCTGGTATCAAGTTCACGGCCAGTGAAGAGTCTGATAGCTAATAATCTCTTCCCACACAAGTCACCCCAACAGAACATTCTGGTACTGAATTGAAGGGTACGTCCATTTAAATATTGTACATGTTCCGTATTTCTGCTCTTTGTGTTCCTTGTAAACAAATATATTGTCACAGCTGATATTATTTTACATTTTTAACTGTCTTCTAACAACTATATATTTTCTATATGTTATTATTATTATTGTTATTATATTATATCTACATAGCGCAAATATCCACGCAACTAGTACATTTTCACAATTGTTTTGCATTACGTTAATGAAAAGGAAATACAGTACATTTATATACATTAAAACTCTTCTCGCTGTTAATGGGCACTAAATGCAGCGTTCCCTCAGTTTGAGTGATAAATTCTGTTTAGAGTGAAACATATACATCTAAAAAATAGTTAAGCCATATTTTATTATTATGGTAAATCTCGATGTTCCTCATACCTCCGTAAACATCAGTTATGTATATGATATTGTTTTCATTACCATAAAAGTTGAAGACACCACGAAATCTGATAAAAGGTTGGCGTAAGAGATGTTTCACAAGATTCCCGTCATAAGATGAAAGGATGTTGACAGAATACTTGAACAACTCAGGTTGTGTGAATCAACAAAAAACACAATATCCGTGTCTAACACATTCTCCAGGTGGGAAATGATCTTATAATTATAATATCATGGTACAGTCTGTGCCCATGTGTATAAACGTATTACACATGGCGATGTAGGTAATTTATATATTTCTGACTAACAAGGTATATTAAGGTTGTATTAGTGTAGTCAAAATGATATGCCAACTTATAGCAAATTTCCTCTTGCCCACAGATCAGGAAATACAACAACTGGTATTCATAATGATACGATTGATCGAACACTGTGGAGCATGAACAGGACTTCATGATGCATACTTAACGAACATACCTTGAGAATAAATGTAATATTTGCGATAGCTATGTTTATGGGATATTAAAAATTCTGACTATTACTTAGTACAAGTGAACAAATGTTGTGATCAACAATAGTCACCGGAGACAATTAATTCTGTTGTTCGCGGATGGTCATTGATAGATTTTGATTGATTTGTCGTAATTATTGATAATCAGTGCTTCCGTACCATGTGCAAGATTCATTGCGTTGGTGTGAGTCTTAATAAACTCCTGTGACAGTGACTGGGCGACAGGCTGGTTTAATGAGGACCCACGTGATGAAATAGATTCGATCATCACTGGATTATCTGGTCTGTCCGTTAAAGTGTGATGTCTGGTCATGACTCAAGAATTGACAGGCCGCCATCACATGCAGATCTATTGCTCCGGCTTTAGCCAACAAAAACATTTAAATTCTTGTTTTACACTGTGGGTGGTTGGTGATATCGGCAGAGCAGAACATGGTTGGACTTTCAGTGACCAATATAGATATTTTACATTATACGCCTGCTGAATTAGTGTCGGTTGAAAATCTATGCTGACTTTTCTCTGGCGTTTTGAAATTACAAATCTGCTAGATCCCGTCACCAACGAGTTCACACTTCACACTTCACTTTATTCAGAATTGAAGGCCATGTGGCCAAGAGTACAACAGGTAATACAAC